>JADBJO010015024.1:0-35000 GCA_016801955.1 Conus betulinus
ATGTATCTGGGTACAACACTGCTTTCACCACAATGATGAACAATCAGTAACCCCTTTTTATTATGATGATGAACAATCCACACAACCGCTTTTCATCACATGATGACACATCAGTACACCGCTTTCATCACAATGATGACAGTCACTACACCACTTTCATCACAATGATGAACAATCACTACAAACCGCTTTCATCACACTGATGAACATTTGCTACAATTGCTACACCGCTTTCATCACAATGATGAACAATCGGTACAAAACACCACGCTTTCATCACAATGATGAACAGTCGTCACCAAAAACACCGCTTTTCATCACAATGATGAACAATCACTACACACCGCTTTCATCACACTGATGACAATCGGTACACTGCTTTCAGCACAATGATGAACAATCGTACCACCGGAAAACACACCGCTTTCATCAACTGATGGACAATACAACCACACCCGCTTTCATCACACTGATGAACAATCGGTACAGGAACCCGCTTTCATCACCATGCTGAACAATCGGTACAAAACCGCTTTCATCGCACTGATGAACAATCGGTACAAACCGCTTTCACCCACAATGATGAACAATCGGTACACCGCTTTTCATCACACTGATGAACAATCGGTACACCGCTTTCATCACAATGACGAACAATCGGTACACACTATGCACAAAACCGCTTTCATCACAATGATGAACAATCGGTACACCGCTTTCATCACAATGATGAACAAATCGGTACAAAACACCGCTTTTCATCACAATGATGAACAATCGGTAACCCGCTTTCATCACAATGATGAACAATCGGTACAACTGCATTCATCACAATGATGAACAATCACTACACCACTTTCATCACAATGATGAACAATCACTACACTGCATTCATCACATTGATGAACAATCAGTGCACTGCTTTCATCACACTGATGGACAATCGGTACACCGCTTTTCATCACAACGATGAACAATCGGTACAACACTTTCATCACAATGATGGACAATCAGTAAACCGCTTTCATTACAATGATGAACAATCAGTAGATGACATGTAATCAAAAGACAGTAATTTTCATGATTCACACAGGTACATGCAAAGAATCACAACAGATCCATTTCCAAGGGTTAATAAGAATTCTTCATTGCACCCCCCCTTCCCCCTCCAAACCCCCCCCCCCCCACACACACACACTTAATAAGCACATCCGAAAAAAATTCATTTGAAATGAATAATACATCTCCTCTTCCATCCCCCCCCCCCCCCCCCCCCCCCCCCCCTACATCCACATAAATATATATCTCTCTCTTTCATAACAAAGTATATGTATATGTTTTATATAATACTCAAGAATAAAGGGAGGAAAATGTACAGGAACAGAGAGAGAAAAAAATATATGCATCAACGAAAACAGTCTTTCTTTCATTGTTAATAAAGAGACATGTCCAATCATCCAACTCAAATTTTTTTTAAATACACGAAACATACAAGAAAATGTTAGGCAGTGACTTCAATACAAGAGGCATCAGTACAGGGAGACCCTGGGAGAGGGAGGTGGTTAGCAGAGGACAGAGTGGGGGAAGGGGTGTTGAGGTTCCTCTACAGTAGATGGTCCAACAGTGAACGCATTAGCGATGATCACAATGAATGGCAGAGCGCAGCTGTCATGAACCACTGAAATATTCATTACTTTTAAGCGCAGTGTGTTTGCTTCTAAATCAAAGCACCTCAAAGTCAGCTAGAGTTCCACGACTGAGATGCTACACATATACAGCAATGTTCCCCCAGAGTTCTTAGAATGAATTTTTCTTCATCAAATGCTCAAGAAACAAAGGAATCCCCAAACCCCTCAAGTAATTACCTGGCAAACAGGGTGATAACAATTAAGATCAGCTTTTTAAAACGACTTCCCGTATGGCAACATGTATTAACAAAAAACAAAAGCTACGCAGAGAAGTGCAAAAGCTAAAATAAGAGAAGACATAATGCATGAAATGGAGTCCCTTTCATTTTCATTAAAAGACACAATTCTGTAACACTTGACGTCATATAACACTTAATGTCAATGCAACATTTGACACAATCTTCCTCTTGACATTGGTAACAAGATATTCACAGCTCAGGAGACGGGAAAACCGTATTTCCTTTTTCAATAACAATTTTTTGCATAGTTAAAAAACAAATCAAATCCGCACCATGCCAGTTTGACATAAATAAATCGTAGATCCTTTGTCCTCACACGACAAAGCAATAAACACAACAGTATGAGCAACACGACCACCCCCACTAGCAACTCCCACAACCAGAACAAAAACACTGCCTAAGGAAGGCATCAATTATCTCTAAAGGGTTTGGATTCATTAAAAGCCTCATTCATTTTCCTTTTTTTTTTCTGTTAAAGGTTACATCACCCATTTGATCTCATTTGCCCATTTCAGTCATTTCTGTAACAGCTGACTTTAACTTGGTACAAGCCATTACCCCTGTGCACATAAAACGGCATAAAACAGCATATAAAAGGGATTCTGTTAAAACACACACACACACACACACAAAAACTTGCTGTTACTACTACCCTGTGACAACACCCACTTATATCTCACCCACCCATATAACTGATTATGTAAACCAGAACCAAGTTTATTGTAGTCACAACTACCCTGTTATGATGTCTGTTTTGATCCCACCCACCCACATCTTAAACAGCTTCAGTAAAAGCAGACCAAATTTGTTGTTACTAACTGTTACTACTACTCTGTTACAACATTCGCTTCGATCTGACCCACCTATGCAATGGCTAGTGTAGCACTACATCATGTTAATCACACTCTTAGTCTGGTACATTTGCACACCTAAACTCTTGTTAACCTTTAAAGGAGCATTGCCTTGAATTCTGCACAGTGTATAAACATGAGTGGTGACCATACTTTTTGTAAAACAACAACAATTCTCACCGTAAATTTTAAAAGTCTAAGGATCTTTTTATTGTTGTTGTTGTTGTATGTCATGGTTGCCTGTTATCCCATGGATAAGGAAACAACTTTCACAACTATCATTTACACCATAACTATGAATCTGGTAAACAATCAAAAATGCTGATTTTGTGTGCATGTGTAAGTACATTAATACTTTTTTTTCTACAAGCTCATTATTTATCTTATGCGTGTCAATCGTCCACACATGCATGGAAGATTCTTTGCCTTCTGATTCAAGATAATTGGAGACTGAGGATCACCAACTCTTAACTATCCTTCTTACCTGTCAGCACCTTTATTGTGAAGTCACATTTTATTCCTATACCAAAAGCTGGCAACTCAGAACATCTGTTGCCACAAAACTCATGCTGAAAAAAAAACAAACCCTCAGCTCGTTCTTTCAAGGTTCTGTCTATTATCTGTAAACACTCCCAAATAGTCTGCCTTTATTGTGAGTGGCTGAAACTTGATCATCATGTTGTCAGGGGTGTTTATTTGTTTATAAACACGGTCTATGTTAGGCAAATGTGTGAACTACTGAGCTCTATGACACAGTATGGTAAATGTTTGTGGCAGAGGCAGGAAACGTAAGTTAGTATTACGAAGCATGAAAACATGCACGTGGGCAATTTTAGACCCAGAACCCTATGTCAAAAGTTTAGAATGCATGAATAAATCATGAAAACTACATAGAACATTCTTAGGGTAACTCTCCAATCAAACATGTACTGGTACTTCATTCTGTGATTTAAAAAAAACAAAACCAACAACAAAAAACAAAACAAAAAATAGAAAAAAAAAACAAACAAAACCCAACAACAAGTTATAAGAGAATCCCTGTAAAACAAAGTATGATGTATCAAAAGAACAGACCATATATATCACAAGGCCCTGTGTCATCCACTCAGGCTATCCAAGATAAACAACAAAGAATCACCCTTTGGAAACAATGAACAATGGATAATCACCCTTTGTATGAGCATTAATACTTTATGTACAGAATGTACAGAGGTGGGGCCCCATCATCACCCTCTCTCTCCCCTCCCCCCATCCCCAGCAGCCAGTGCTAAGAGACCCGGGGGCAGTCTGGCACGGTGTTCAGGAGGCGTCAGCCTGGGTCTCAGTGTGTGTGGGACTTCAGCAGACTGCGCGGGTTGATCCACCTGAAACACAAACAACGTCAGGTTGAAAGGCCCCCCAGGCCTGTTTGTACAGCACTGTGACTGTAGTGACCTGTGTGGAATTCTGTGTGTGGTGTGTGTGTGTGTGTGTGTGCGTGTGTGTGTGAGTGTGTGCGTGCACATACATTTCTCTGTGTGTGTGTGCATGTGTGCACATACGTGCTTGCGTCTGCATGTGTGTGTTTGTGTCTGTGCTTGTGTATGTCTCTGTGCTTATGTGTGAATGTGCACATGCGTGCACGCGCATGTGTGTATGCACATCTGTTAGCATCTGTGTACGTGTGTGTGTGTGTGTGTACATGTGTGTGTGTGTGTGTGTGTGTGTGTGCTGCTTTAAACCAAAATGACAATAAATTATCTTAACTGAAAATTCACTGACTGCAGTTGAAAGATGAATGGAGACATTCAGCTGAAATCAGCAGTCTCCAACACCTAGTCCCTTGCTTTGAACAATTACAATCACAGTGTGCCACCTTGCTTCTTCCGGCACACAAACAGCTTTCATTCAGACACACTGCATACCATTATGAAGTTAAGATATCTATTTTCTCTGTAATGCTTTTATCATTTAATTTGTTTTCACTTTCACAGGTTCTGCATTGCATGCCTTTCATAATTCTTAAAAGAAGATATTAAGCATTTCATAGTGTGTCACTCTGTCGTACACACCCCACTGAATTTGTTCTACAAACAAATGGTTCTCATGGGAAACAATACAACTGAAACATCCAGAACAATAAAAAATATCTTAACTATTGTTTGTTGCAATGAAACTGACACATAGCAGTGTTACTGAAAACAAGGTGAACTATAGATGAACACACAAAACACAACATAAAGTAATGCAAATGTTATACACAGCACGAAACAAATGAATTTTTGACCAGTCTTAAAAGTAAAGTAATGTGAATTCAGCATACAACAAAACAAGTTTTTGACCAGTCTTCAGATGTTACTAACAACAGACTTAAAAAAGTGCGAAAAAGAAAATACTCCGCCGATGCCAGGATGAGAATGATTTGTCATATTTTCCCAACCTTTTGTTTCTTCTTTCTTATTACTGATCAATGCTTTCACAACTTCTCTCTGAACATTATAACAATACATTAAGTGATTAATCAAAAGAAATTATCACCAACAATGAAGTTCTGACTACAAACAAAAGCTATAGGACACTGGCACACACTGCAGACAAAAGCAGCATTGTCTGTTATGCCCCTCTGTGCAGGCGAAAGGAACAAAATTTACATTTGTGTGTAAATCTAAAAAAACATATCTGGATGTATTCAAGAGCAAAAGACCGCCATTTTGTTTTCTAGTTTCCTTCACCATGATCTGACACAGCACTTTGAAGAAAAGCTCAAGAATGAGATTGTATGAGAAAGCATTCACTACAGTAACAGGTGTGAAATCAGATATAAAGGTGTATTAGTTGTCAAACAGGGAAACGTAAAATGTGCTCAAACATGACTTGATGTACAGTACCAACTTCCAGCGGAGAAGAAAGAAGATCGTGGTGAGACTAGAGCACTAATGAAATCACAACTGACTTGTGTACTGTGCTGTAAGGTACACACAGGTAAACATCACTAACATGGTTGACTGTGGGACCTTACAGCTCAGCATCAAATCAATGTGACCCTTAAATCACCTGGATCACAAGCAACACAACTGATGGACTGACACCAAGAAAAACTTGTAGTGCCATTAGCAAAGCAGAAAAGGGTATAAGAAATAAACAGATTTAAAAACAATAGTGGGAGGGGAATTCATCACATTAAAAAAAACATCTCAGAAAGTCAGAGTATCTTACACAAAAAGTGATTTTCCCGTGAGCACAGTTCACTCGACTGTTACACTCTTCGCAAGATTCCTTGGATGATCAACCTAGAAGATGTGAAAAACATGACGTCAGAAAAATGAAGAAGATACAACACCAGTCAAACACACACAGACACATTCTTCTCTCTCTCTCTCTCTCTCTCTCTCTCAGACACACACACACTCTACCAATACTTATGACAAATCTTTCCAAGACCACACACACACACACACACATACACACCACATAACCTCACACACACACTCTCACACACAATCCTACCGGTTGCCATGGTGCAGTGATTAACACTGGAGGCCCTGATCTGACAAAGATGCGAGTGTTATCAGTGCTTCATATAAATATCTGTGGGATTTTTCGACCTTACCCAGCTCCTGTCACTATTTTGAGTGTGCTGTGAGTCTGTGAGTCTCATCCATGCTTTACATCTGTGAGATTTTTCAACCTTAACCGGCTCCTGTCACTGCTGTGAATTAATGGAACCACATGGCCAAACTTCATCCCCTTCATGCAGTGTTCCTCAAAGTTCTCCACCAGTATTGTGTCAGTGTCTGTGTCTCTCACCTGCATGGCATTAGACTGCATTATAAAAGGACAACCACAGCAGAGCGATGCCAAGTAGTCTCAGACCAGAATAGAACTCCTTAGCATCATCTTTGTCCCCCTCATGGTTTAGCAGACAGCAGATGTGGTCTAGTGTATGTGAACTAGTCTGCACACGGTGAGGTCACCAAACGAAACTGATACTGCCATCTTCATCCATCCTCATGACAAACATTCTTCATGTCCTATTCTAGTGGTGGCCTCAGTGTTGATCTCTCCACACATCAAGGCCTGTGGGGAGGTTGAGTTGAGGTTGTTGGTATCATGACATTTCAAGGACACTGTCGCTGGATGGGAATGGTGGCACCCTCCAAATAGAGACGCTCACATGCGCTGGGCTCTGCGACAAACCAGTTACTGTTGACAGTAGAGGGTTTGGTAGGTGGTGTCCTGCTTGTTCAAAACAGTGCCCCTGAACACCATCACAGTAAGTCAGCAGCAGTGCAGTATCTCCTCTGGTGGGTTGCCTATATGGTGAGCTGACACTGACTGCTGGTACTGGGTCCATGACAGGACAAGCAGAGTGTGGCAGTGTATGGGGAAGTTGGAGCGACCAGCGTGGGACAGGCACTTCTGACATTAGACAAACCCCCCCCCCCCCAAAAAAAAAAAAAAAATAAAAACAACAACAAACAAAAAGAGGAGACAAAACATCTCAAGAACGGACATATTATGCAGTGACTTGTTGAAGTACCAATGAAAACCACCCTTTTTTCTATTTCTGCTCTCTGATGTCTGATGTCTTGTTTTCTTTTTCTTTGTGGGGATTCAAAACTATATTTTTACTTCATTTGTATACTGGTTTACTGAATGTTGAATTTGATACTTAATACCGATAGATTTGTACAAAGGTTAAATTTAATACTGAATATCCACACATTTGTACAAACACACAAGCCTATACAAATCTACAGATGCGTTGATGGACACACACACACACACACACACACACACAGACACTCGTACAAGTAAGTCATTCATTCACTGATCCAATCACTGATCTATCCACTCGTCAGTCTATCTACCCATCTATCTGTTCAACCTCTGATGTACTCATTATAGCTCGCAGCACTCTCTGGCTGCTCTACAAAAGCCACACAATTGGGGGATAGGAAAATGACAATGAAAATGAGCCCAGCAAAGACCACAATGTCGCCATGTTTCGATTCCACAATCTATCTGAGAGACACAGGTAAACTGCAACATAGGGAAAGGAAATTTCAGTGTCTGACATGTGAGAAGCTTCGCTGGCGCTGTTCCACTCTTTTCTTTTGAGCCATTGGCACATGCACTCCAGATCAATGCCAGCCCCACCCAGAATCACCCCACAATGTTGGTAGGCTACTGACACACATCTAATGGGACTGCCAGCATTAAAAAGCGACTCTAACTATGACAGGTCTTTTCCTTTCCAAACCCCAGCTGCATGGCGGAAATTAAATGTGTCAGTCTCATTTAGATTCCATCACTATATTCACAGGCATGCCTACCCCAAAATTTTGCTTTCAGGGACAATACAGACAGAAATCAGGGACAAATCGGTAAAATCAGGACAGAACAGTGTCAAGACGGACGAAACTCCTTTCCTCCCTTGTTGTAGACAAGGGCCACTTTTCCAAGAATTCTTTTTTGAAGACACAACCTTACTTCACGGTCGTTTTCTTCTTCTTTTCACTCCTTTCTGACCCATCCGAAGAGTCAGAATCCGACTCTGTGTCGACATCATGTCTCCTCTTCGACTTGAAAGTGAAAGCGAGGTGGTTGTTTTTTTCACGCGCATGTGTATTACGTCTACTCACTGTAGCAGATGATATTTTTGGCTCAGTTCTGTGCTGTGCAGCACGATAAGAATGGCTTTTTAACTCCTGATTTTTTTTACCAGGACGCCCAATTTTTTTTTCCAGGACGTGTGTTGCAAATCTGGGATTTCCAGGACAGTGGCTTCTAAAATCAACTTTCTGGGACAAATCCCGGATGGTCAAGGATGGTAGGCATGCCTGTATTCAGGATGAGCATAAAATATCTCTCCTGAAATAAATAGTATATATACAACACTTTCATCATTATATGTTGACTGGATATGAATGGATAGGATTAGCATTGTTTGTGTATCAAGTTTTTATGCCCACAGTGATGTAAAATATGCTCATGAAAATGCCAGTTAGTCAAAATGCAGTTAGAAGAAACATTGTTAGTAGGTTTTTAGAGTGTGTCCTAAACAAATATCCAATAGCCTCTGTGTCACTGATGGGATCATCCACAAAGTCCCATCATCAGTGTGAGGCATTACCCCCCTTCATCACAGCGGGTAGTTTGAAATTAAATGAATATTGTTTCAATCTTTATTATGATCTGCCAAAATGGGACAGTGATGTAAAATATACATGAAAAAGATAAACTGAAGTTGTGGATGAGGTGGAAATGTGTAAGAATAACCTTAAAAAATAAGGAATCCAGGGAGAGGAAAATTGAGTAAGATGAAAAACGAAACACTTGAAAACCAAAAGAAATTTGTAAAAAAAAAAAAAAAGAAATGTTATTCTGTTATACAAAAATAAGAATCACTTCATTACTTGAAAAGAGAAATTATGTAAAGTCTGACAATTACTAGGAGTGGACTTAACACTAAGAGCATGATATTAACAAACAATGAACATATTTCTAATAAACACACTATAGCAGTAAAAAAGAAAAAGCATTTCCACGCATACTGTACATTCCATACCATCACCACAATCCATCACATTTGTCAACTAACAAGTCTCACATGAACTCCATTACCAGCACTTCCCAATGAGCAATTGCCTCTCATCCACAAGCATCCAGCCGAACCTCCCACCCCTCTTCAGGCGACATGCATGCAGGCTTCCCCGGCAATGCTTACATCATATCCCCGCAACACAGCAACATGAAAGGAGAGCAGCTGCAAAGGAATGACGGCCAGAATGCCCTGCAGGCAGTCCACCGCCCGCGGAATGCTCAGGTGTTTGTAAGCACACTGCTGCGTGTCCTGGTCATCCGGTTACAAACCACTATAGGCCGCCCCTACAGGAACCCGTACACACAGCAAAAAATAGGTAAAAAAAAAACAAAGGCTACATTTATGAGGCAAAGAGGTCAAAGCTTTGTGTTAGGACATCTGCAAAGCTGTCAGATGCGGCATGTTTGGATGACTGGCATGCTGGCAGGTTCGTTAGCTTCAATGGCAGAGGTACTTAATCGTCATTCAATTTCTTACTGGTCATTTCTCGTTTCACTTGTTATAACAATTAAGTGTGTTTGAAACGTCTTTTGGCATCTGCCTGGTTTGGGGTAACCTAAAGAAGCTGAGAGAACAATAGTTCTATTTGCGCCAACCTGACATTTCAGCAAAATCTGTATTCAATGGATTCTTAAATTTTTTTCTTTTCAATGAACTTTCAAGAGCAGGACTTCAGTTCGGATTGAGTGTAGAAGACAGCGCTGATAATGAACACATGGTTTTACACTGAACTTTCCACCATCAGTCTGCAAGCATCCAAACAAAGGCACACACCTGAGGCAGTGGACAGTTTTTTCACACCAACAAAACAAAACAAAACAAAAAAGCTGACAACCAAGTGTGCAGGACATGTGCTTCAATGTGATGCATAAAAGCTTGTGCCAGTCAACAAAAATCAAGCCAGAAAGAGGTCTGAAAAAAAAAAAAGAAAAAAAGACAAAAGCGCAGAATGTTGTAAGCAGAGAAGCTGACCTTGCACCTGACCATGAGCTAAGCAGTCCAAGCAGCAACAAGTTATAGCAGACAGTATAACACAGGGCAAAGCAAACCTTTTTGTTACAGCACCTCAGCAAAGAGAAGGCAGGAAGGCAGCCAGTGATGCACAACAAGAACCAATAAGAAAGCCTACACCCAGCAGCTGGAGTATCATCAATGGCACAGACACAACGCAACAACAACAGAAGATGAGAGTTATGCCTGAGTGTGGAAACAAGCCAGGCCACTATGCCAGCTGTAGAAAAAGCACAAAGCTTATAGCAGGGACAAGCAGAATGAGGGCACGGGGCAGGTGGGCGGAGGGGTAGGTGGACTGGGGTCCATGCTTACGTCCAGTTTGCGGAGTGTGGCAATGTGCATGGACAAGAGCTGTAAGGGGATAATGGCCAGGATGCCCTGCAGGCAGTCTATGGTCTGAGGCACTGAGACAAACTTCTTCACTTGAGCGGCCGTCTCAACGTCGCCAGTGTTGCAAATCAAAATGGGCTCTCCCTAGAAACATACACAGGCACATACACACACACACCATGGAGGTCACTGCAGCATGCTATGCATGCAGTCACACTATGGTGTGTGATGTAAAAGGAGCACAAAGAACTACCAGCAAAAAAACACTGATCAACATCAAATGCCACCGAGCTCTGGTTCACACACTGAACAACTATATGACAACAGAGATGTCCATCCTAGAGGAAAACAGTGAGAGCATAGGAATGCACTCACCACATCATGAGTCGAAACCCTCAACAGCCGAAGACCACTGTTACTTTTTACAGGAACATGGTGTGCAAGTTATCTGTTAATGGAGATACAAAGTCAGTGAGCTTCACTGATCCTGTCAACTGATATGAACTAATATCATGGCATGGTCTGTCACTTCAAAGTCTTTCAGAAATCACTCTTTGTTGGAAACCATGTTTGGAAGCAGAATTCCATTGGTTCTGAAAACCACCACTGATGCAGTGTGTGACAAGAAACAACTGATATCTCTGCTCTTTTCAGCTTTGGCTTTGGGATGACCTTGTCACACACCATACTGCCAAGAGGATTTCTCTGACAGTCATGTTGAAATGCTTTGTTACAGTTTTCAACCTTGGATAATGTGAAGCAGACTCGATTACTGCTGTTGCTAGTGACTAACGTACTTGTCTACAATGCTGATTTGTCAATACACAATGGTGAGCATTGCGCTCAATTTGAAATGTCCTTTTCTGTCTGCAGTATATGTAGATGCAGAAAATAATAAAAAATTATACAACCAAACATCCTGTGGCATGTTCATGATACATAGAAGAGTCAGTGGCTTGAACACAGTACAATACCAAACAACTCAAATCAACAACATTGCTTTACACTATGATATCAGCCATTTAATTCATGACTGTAATTATTTGACCATTGGCAAAATTCTCTCATGCTGTAGCCCACTGACTTTGTATTTGCACTGAAGATGATATACAAGAGAAATAACACTTCATGCAAACAACCTTCATATTCACACACTTTGATTGACAACATAAACACTGATTATTGCTCAACATGACAAGTCGGGCATCACTGTCAATCAGACAAATCATTAACATATCATACTGACAGCTGTATTTGTATACAACACATAATCCATTGTCAGAAATATTTCACACAGGAGAAAACAGCAGCTATCAAAATGATAACTGAACAGGAAAATAACCAGCAACAACAACAGCTACAACAGAGACGCCACACTGGATTATTATGTATTTACAATGCCAAGGAATTTTTCTTTTTGTCATCTGGCTTTAAAAACAAAACCAGAATCTGTCACTTTTTGTCATCTTTTAACATTTCACATGTTCTCAGATGCTCTGTTTGGTCACTCAATTTTGTCCTGGTTTGCTTGCTTGCCTAATCATAAGCAATTTGTTTTCTTTCATACATGAAGATTTCTTGATAATGAAACATGGTCTGACAGTTCGAGGGTCAGTGTGACAGCTCTGTGCTGGTTAATAATGTGGAAAACAGACAACAGCCTGCATGCAACATCAAACAACAATCCATTACACCAACAGAATCTGAAACATAAAAGGTATATCAGCAGACAATATCAACTACAACGATAAAAAATCTCAGATACAAGTTTATCTGTGCTCCCCCTCCCCCCGCCCATCCCTCCCTCACCCCATCCATCCCCATTTCTCCCCATCCTACACTGTCATCCAATCCTCACATGTTCCCCAGTGCAAACTGACACAAGCATATGTGATTACATGAGACAGTACAGATTAAGAAAAAGATTATTGATTCGTGCGTTACACTATAGGTTAGTCGTGTGATACAAGGGAGAGTACTGACTGAGCGTGGTCCAGGGTTTAAGTGAAATTTTTAACACTGTTCACGCGATTTGAATATAAACAGGCGTTGACCTGTATCGGTGCGCACTCTGAGAATGGAACAGACGATTTAGAGAAGAAGAGGCGGACTGTGCCCACTGATAAAGGCAGAGGCCTAACACATACAGAAGTATGTGCATTGTAGTTGAATGACCGGTACTCAAGCCCTGGGCCGACTCCCCGTGCAGTAGGGGAAAGAAGAGACTGGAGATCGGGCACTAAGGTGGATGGCCGGGGGCTGCGCGCGCGTTCCCGGGCCAAGTTCCGATCGTAATGGGCAGTATGGGATCCCCGCACAGAGGAAGCCAGTTCCGGACACCACAGAGAGTGTGTGTGGACACTTGCAGTGAGTAAACCTGCAACATAGTAGTGACTTTAAAAGAGGCGTGCTTGATTGGTCGCACCAGCTGAAAGAATCGCAGATTATGAAAATATGTAAGCTTTGATTGATGCCAGAGTAAAGAACCCCCATGGGATTTTAAAAGATTAAGGAGGGGAATGAATCAAAATTGACCTTTGTTTGCGCCTTATGTGTATGGAGTGGATGCAGTTGTGTGCGGAGGAAAGACGTCAGGTTCGTGTGTGTATGTGCGTGCATGCATGGATATCGTACGTCTTATTAGTGAATGTTGTGTGGGAACAGCTGATTATTACATACAATTACCTTTTCTATTTGGATACATCCCCCCCCCCCCCCCCCCCCCCCCCCCCCCCTAATTTTCTTTATATTGTAAAAATTTCCATTTAAACCCCTCCCCATACTTCCTTTCTTGATGTATTATTCAGCAATTTGAACAGAATTTGCTGTGAAATCCCCAATGGAACAGACGATTTAGAGAAGAAGAGGCGGACTGTGCCCACTGATAAAGGCAGAGGCCTAACACATACAGAAGTATGTGCATTGTAGTTGAATGACCGGTACTCAAGCCGTAAGTATCTAAATTTTATATTGTGAGAATCTAGATGATTCTCCATTTTGTTTTCAATGGTTTATTGTCGGAACCGAAACTGTTTGAAAAATTGAAGAGTTCAAAAAATGTTAAGTGTAAACATAACTGCTAACTGGCTGGCAGTATTTTGAACTCGTGTTTATCTGGTTTGTTATAGCTGGGCCGACTCCCCGTGCAGTAGGGACTGTCAGACGTACGATATCCATGCATGCACGCACATACACACACGAACCTGACGTCTTTCCTCCGCACACAACTGCATCCACTCCATACACATAAGGCGCAAACAAAGGTCAATTTTGATTATTCCCCTCCTTAAAGACCTACTTGAGTGCTCGGCTATTTTTTTGTGTGAGAAGTCTCTATGATGCATAAAAAGCGCTCGCGGTGTTGTTTCGGACGAAAAATTACCGTTTGGATTTATTTTTGCGTAAATTGTAGAAAGCACACCTGCGGAAGTTGCAAATCCGACACTCCAACCCTGTGACGTCACAAGTGTGTTAGCGTCAGTGAAAATGGCAGCCGAATCAACTTCTGCGGATTGCATCGCTGCGAAGAAGAAGCGGACGGGAAAATTTTGTGCAGTTGCTGAATGTACGGGGACCAATAGTGATGGGATAAGTCTGCATAAGTTCCCAACTGACGTGCAATTAAGAAAGAGATGGACTGATTTCGTCCGCACATGTCGAGAGAACTTCGGGCCACAGTACTCGACACCAAACAAAAACTCGTTCGTCTGCTCAAGGCACTTCACAGATGACGATTATCCATTAACATACGGTCTGTGCACAGACTTCAACATGCCGAGAAGAAATAAATATTTGAAGCCCGGAGCAGTACCAACAATTCAGAAAGCACGAGTTCAGTGTCAGACAAAAATCACGTCGAACCAGCTCGCCTCTCTCCGACGACTCACTGCAGCTCGAGTATCATCACCACGGTGCAACAACCTCGCCAGCCAGCAGCAACCACAACAACCACAACATACAGCCGTCCGGTGGTCTGTGCACTGCCGGGTGTTACCACTGTTCGAGGTGCCTATGCCAAAAGAGAACGCAAAAGAGTGAGTCTCTCTCTCTCTCTCTCTCTCTCTCTCACACACACACACACACACACACACACACACACACATTGATAAGCAATCTCACTCACACTGGTAAGCAAAGAAAGAAACGCACACAAACACTGATAAGCAATCAGTGAATCACACACACACACACACACACACACACACACACACACAGAGAAACACACATACACCCAAGATCATCAACTGTAGAACACTTCTGATGTTTTTAGTCATTTTTAATTGTCAGTATTTTTTCATGATCAGTTTTTTACACTGTTTTTACTTCATCTTGATTTGCTGGCATTTGATATTGTATTATCAAATTTTTAAACAACATGTACACCAGTTTTTTTTTTTGGCAGATGAACTATTCTTTCACTATTCCTTGGTACCTAAATACTTGGCATTCTGTAGAGCTTATGTATTGTAAATGGGAAGTGTAGTGTGGTGGAAGGAATAAACTTTTTTTTCCCAACTGTGAAAACAAAATCAACACACAATGCTTAGCTAAATCCCAGAGAATCTGAACTGAAATCAAAAACTGAAGACTATTGCTAGTTTTTGTACTCCCCCCCCCCCCCCCCCCCCACCCACCCCACCCACCACACACACACACTCCCCCAGCCATCCCATCCCCTGCCCAACAGGTCATTCATATTTTTCATGTTACATTATTTATTTCTTTCTGAAATGTGTATCAAAATTAATTATATTGGTTGCTTTTCATTAAAAGGCGAATTTTGATTGCACAGGTTGTTGACAAAGTCCTGCAAAATTACATGGTTGAGGAAACAGAATCTTCTTCACCTGTGATTGAGGATCAGCCACAGAAGCTGACAGCTGATGAAGAGGTTCAGACTGAGGCAAGCTTTTCTTCCACGACATTCATGATTCATATAAGTCCTGGCTGGTGTTTGTTTCATTTGCTATATATTGTATATATTGTTTCTGGGTATTATACACAGATTTTCGAGAAAATAACAGAACTTTGGCTGGATTTTGCAGTGTTCACTCCTCAAAAGATATATTTTCATGAACTACAACTTTCGGGGATAGTGCAGTTCATTGTTTTATGTCAGACATTGTCCACTCATAATGGTGATAGCACTGTGTTTGTGTGCAGTTATAAAATCTAGCTGTATCTGTCTGTCTTCCTACCTGCCTGTCTGCCTACCTAGCCACCTACTTACCAACCAGCTTACCAACCTATCAACCTACTTAGCTACCTAATTATGTAAGTTACATGTGACTGCAACCATTTTCTGTAAATTTTGGGACAGTAATAATACAGGTCTGTAAACATGATGGCTTTTTGTTTCACAGGATCCCAGCCCACAAAAACCCTACGGTTTCTTCGTCACATGGGAGTTGCTGCTGTGTCTGAAGATACCTTCTACTGTCATCAGAAAGCGTATCTTCATCCTGCGATTGACCATGAATGGAACTGCTTCCAGACTATCTACATCAACCAGGGAAGTAAACAATTTATCAGTTTTAAAACTGAGCAAAACAGCATTTTTTCACAACAGCAGTTGCTAGAGTGTTACATATAATTGTTATAAATACAAAGGTCTTTTTTTTTTTTTTTTGAACTGATTTTCTCAAAGGCAAATATTTCTTGAGCAGTACTCTGCCTGACAACTGAACTGTGTATTCTTTAACAGGTGAAGGAACGTGAAGGCCAGCTTACGCTTGGGGGTGATGGGAGAGCTGACACACCAGGCCACTGTGCCAAATATGGCACTTACACAGTCATGGATCTGGACTTCATGATGGTTGTAGATGTACAGCTCAAGCAAGTGAGTCATATCTCCAACACTCTTTTGGTGATAGGAAAATGGTTCAAGATTTTTCACAAACATGAACTGCATGAAACAATCCTTTTGCACCTATTTATGCATCATTCAGTTCTTAATTTAGAAGTTTACTCAAATCTTTAAAAAAAAAAAATGCATAACTTACAGACTTGTTGAGATATGCTACACTTACTCCTCGAGTTTCTTCATAACCTATACTTTACAGAGCAATCAAGTTGAGGCAGTGCCCACATGGAGAAGGCGGGGCTCCTGAGCAGCATCAAGTTCTTCACTAGCCAGAACTTGGATATTGGTGAACTTGTCACTGATCGACACCCCATGATCATCAAACATGTGCGGGAAAATATGAAGGATGTAAAGCATTCCATAGATGTCTGGCATGTTGCGAAGGGTAGCACTTAGTTACAACCAACAGCCAATCCAAACTGCCCACCCTCCTCATTTTTATACTGTTTTTTTTTCCTTTCCCATGTTTGTTGTGTTCTTGTCAACACTCCAGTGTAGGAAGTATTGTGAATGTTTAATACATCCTGATGGCCCCAACAGTGATAACATTAAATGCACAGACTGACACATTACATGTATACATCAGAATATGTTTTTCAGCTGTATTTATAAAAAAGATACTCTTAATATTTTAGCTGCCTTTACACTGCTGTGTGAATTTCTGCAGACTTGCTTTTACCAATCCTTTTTGCTAAAGGTATTTCACAGGCATGGGTATCTGTTTTATGGGTAACCTGCTTCTAACATGATTATAGTTTTCCAATTTTACAATTTTTGTTTTCTTCATGAAATTTAGATTTGCAAGAGGCATAAAAAAAAGGTTATGGATGACTTTTACAGTGAAAAGGACAGCCTTCACTGTTTTAAGCATGACAAGGCATTTTTTAACACATTATTTCATTTCAATTTCTTGTCTCAGCTTTCAGGTTTGAAGAAAAAACTGTTGAAAATTTCAAGTCAGAAGGAGTGCAGCGATCTGTCTCTGTGGATTAAATCCATAATAAATCACCTGTACTGGGTTGCTGCCTCTTCCAACACTGCAGCTGAGAAGCAGGGACAGGTCATGCTGGAGAAGTGGAAGAGCTTGGAAAATCATCTTCACGACAAGCATACCCACAGTGGCCCACTCTTCCCTGAGTGTCTACATCCTGGACTTGAAGGCCCAGAAAGGAAGAAGAAATGGTTAAAAGGAGGTATACTTTCCTCTGCTTGTTTACAATCAGTTGTACATGTCTCAGCTAAGATGTCTGATACTCATGTTTGTCTGTGTCATGATGGAAGATTCATTGCACCCGATAAGTCAGACAGCCAAATTGTATACATATGCATCTTGGTTGCAATCAACACATGGAAAGGAAAAAGAGTATTGTCTTCATTTCAATCCTTGTGTTGCAGGTACTAAATTGTCTGTGACCCTAGGAAGGTGTTGAACAGCCGTCAGATGCTGAAGGACGTGACCATGCTGTCGACCGGGCCACAGACAGCTGCCATTGAAGGATTCCACTCCACACTGAACCATTTTGCTCCCAAAATGTTTTGGGTTTTCCTTCAAAGGCATGCTGCACAGGTAAACAAATTGAAAAGCAAGAATGCCCTCCCTCCCTGTTACTGTTCTAATCAAGACTAAAGTAAAAGTGTTGATAACATACTTGCTTCTGTGTCCTGAATTCCAATTATGTGATATATTGTGTAGTTCTACGAACTTCAATGTTTCAAGACAATTCCTTGAACATAAAACCGGTAGGTGAAAATGATATGCAGAGAATACATTTACATTTTTGTCTTGTCCTTGATTGTATGTTCATGCTTTTCCCAGCTATTTTCATATGTTTTTCTTTTATTGTAGGTCTCTTGACAACCCCCCCACCCCCCAGCCTTTTTTGGTCATGGTCATACCTATATATAACTGTATATAAATGGATGGCAACTTTAGTACATTGGAAAACATTATGATTTCTTATAATCAATAGGGTTACTTTAGCATTATTTAGCAATTGTTAAGCTTTTATCCAAGCTTAAAAAGTATGTGTGTTTGTGTGCTTCGTATTGTGTTTCAGAACAAAACTGGCTGCCCTGCATTTAATTTGCAACAGTAACAGACAGCAGGCCACCACAAAGGATGGGAACAAGTCCTTCAACCTTTCTTTCAGAAAGGGGAGAAAGGAGTTCAGTATACAGGAGATCAAAGAGGAGTTTGATTATTGTAGGTGATATTTTTTTTATTCCTTACTTTATTACTGTAAAAAAAGGAAAGAAATCTTTGTTACTTAATCCAGGATATCCATTGGTGGCATTGGAAATTGAAAAAAAAAATTACGTTGATTCTTATGAGTAACGACTTGTCAGAGACAGTATTTGTTTGGTGTCACTTTTGAATGGATCAGAGCATACCATTGTTTAGGATGAACACACAGCCAGCATAAAATTGATATTGGAGAGGGATGGTGTAAAGTGGTGGATGTTGGGGGAATCAGCTTGCCAACTAATATAGGATGGGGAGGGGGAGCTTTATTAAATATACTGTGACTTGCATTGCTTGCATTCTGCACTGTGTTTGGTTCTGAGCTGTAGGCCTTGTTAACATTTTCAGGGCTGTTGCCATGAGGGGACACAAAGGTTTTTGATGTTGTGGAGACTGTAGCTGAAAAAAAATTATTTTACAGGTATAACCTACTTGAAGAACTTGGAATATACATATAGCAATGCCACCTCCACCCTCCCTAAGATACTAAGCCATGCTGAATGAGTTTCTTTTGATTTCTAATGATATAAATGAATGTGCAGGTTATGTCTACCGCCTGATGAAGCAAGTGATCAGTCTGGCACAGAAGCAGACACTTGCTGAGAGACTGGCACTTCTTAAGCAGCAGCCACAACTGGATGAGGAGGAGGAGGAGGAGACTGATGAGGATGACATCCCACCACCCATTTGTTCATCCTATCAGAAGCCAGACAAAGCTGAGGCAGTCAACCGCCTTCTCAGTCGATACAATACATCAGGCGCTGTCAACACAGATTCCTGTGACTAGTGTGTGCATGCACAGGCATGGAAGTGCGAGAAGGCCTGCAGGGGACATTTGGCAAGAAAATTTGTTCAGCCTGAGCTAAAGATTTTTTTTTTTGTTTTGAGATAATGAAAGGAAGATGGGGGGAGCTGAGGATATGGGGCACAGTATTGACAAAAAACATAAAACTTTGCCTCTCTCCCTTACCTCCGTTGCACTGTAGAGGGTGGGTGGGGGTATAAAGTTTTAAGAACACGCAGTGCATTTTCAGGGCTGTTGGGCAGAGATGTGTGTTGGGGTAGGGAATAACACTACCATTCTTTAAGAGGGTGGATGGGGGTTTGATGGTGAAACTGCACCAGAGAATCAAAGCCGCCCATTGCTTTTTTTTTCTTCTTTTGCTGTTTTTTTTTGGGTTTTAATAACATCCCTTTGTAAAGTTTGTTAATTTTTTTTTTACAAATCCTGTTCTTACATTTTCTTCACATACAATTACAAACATAGAAGTACAAGTTGTTAATTACTGAGATATACACATGTTGAGACAGCAGGATGAACTCGTCAACTGGAGTTTAGATTTCTTGTCTTCCCAGTCTGAAAGTGCAGACAGTATGTTTCTGGGAGATGTTTTTCCGTTGAACACATTTCGTGTCTGGTGTGGGTGTTATATTTACTTCACTCTTCAATATTGTTGATACATACATCATCATCATCACTCTTTCAACAAAACAATTTATTCAAGAATGAAATCAGCTGGACAAATCACTTTTTTTTTGTTTTCAACCTATGTTATTCTGGCTCAAGAAAGCCAGTATACTGTCCATTGGGGCTCGGAAAAGTTTTGCGGATGGCAAGGACCGCACAGGCTGGAAGGACGACTCGAATTTCCTTCCCCAAGTAGCCCCAGACAAACCTTGCAAGCTGTCTGTAGCAGTGTAACGGTAGCGGCTGAAAAAAAGGCAGAAAAGATGACTTTTAAACAAGACATATATATGTATTATGTACTGACTGACTGAGAAGAGAGAGAGACAGAGAGGTAAGTTTCCTGATCACACTGCATTTTTTTAAATATCACATGCACAACTTACTAGAATGTAGTATATAAGACCTGTGAAATAAACTTTCAATTCAATCAAAGTTGTAACGTGAGCTATACAATATTCTATGTGTAATGCATGTCATAACTGTAAATTTTGCCGTCCGATATTCTGTATATGTCGGTATGTTTGACACATGTTATGTTTTTTTTTTTTTTTTTTTAAATACTTTTTTCTATTTCTTTCCTCATTCTGTCTTCCATTCCACAGTTCCTTCTTTCTCTCTTCTCCATTGTTTTCATCTACATGATCTTTCTCTTTGCTGTACATTTCCGGAAGCAGATTACCACATTTTGTATGTCTATTTTGTTATTAATCATATTTGTACATGTTGGACAATATTGTAGTAAAAAATCCATGAAACATATTAGAGATGAGTTATCTTTTTTTTAAAGTTTGAATGGATCAGAGTGAGAGTTCAATGTATGCTGAGGAAAGTTTTTTGTTGTTGTTGGATATACAGACACGTATACACAAACAAAAATCGCTAGGCACAATCCTCTGAGTTCTTCATGTTAGTTTTTTGAAATGTTCTTTGAAGAAATGATTTCACTGTGAAATGTATTCATGTCTGATCTCAAGCCTGCAGGCTGAGTCAACTACAAAATATGTTGCTGCACTGGTGCAAAGGGTCGAATGATTTCAAAAGCACGAAAATGTGTGTTCACAAAAAAATGTATGTTTTGTTGCTTGTGCACAACAGGACAAGATAGTTACAGATCACACTTTACACCTAGAGAATATTATGTGACCAACATACACATTTAACCAGAATGCTAGAGATAAAAGTGAATTTTACACTTACGAGTCCAGTTACCATACTATTTCAGATGTGTGTGTGTGTTTTTTATCGTTGACATTTTCTAAGCAAACACAAGCAAGAGCCTCATCAAACTTAGCAGAATGACAGTCATTGTAAAGACCTTTCCAGTTAATCCATACACAAAGATATTACTAAATCAGATCCGCTCTAAAAATTTTCCACCTTGAGAGGCACACATGTGGGTCATTGTGTAACTGGCAGAAAGCGGTAATCAAGATCAGGGACATTTCAGAGTGCTGTCCTTGGTGGCTGAACTAAAGAAGAGCCAGTCAAAAAAGTGTGGGTGGAGGGGCTATGGGGGTGTTCAGTAGGAACTGGCAGAGAGACAAAAAAGGAATGGGAAGGCCGAGCAAGAGGGGAGTAAAAATGAGCGGTGGGAGATAGTGCTTCAGGGCACTTTCACAGTATGTGGTCAAAATAATAGTGAACTGCAAAATTGCCCCTTGTGTGTGTGTGAGCAGCTGCTGGTCTACCGTTCTTGTGTTTGTTCACCAAGTGTTACAGTGTTGTGTTTACATTCCCATCTCCTTCTCCACCACCACCTTACACTGTTCTTGACATGATTAAAAAAATAATTTCATGTACACACATTGCCGTTTTTTTTTCCCCTGCCCCCCAGCCACTGTACTTTACTCCAAAGACCACCATACTTGCTGCCCCTCGCATTCACCCCCAGCATAATACAGACAAATTCCGAGTGTGTGTTTCCCATCTTCTTACTGTGCCAACAGCACATTGTTGAATTTTTTTTTTTTAAACAAGAAACAAATTCATCAAGAAAAAGACCTACTTGTTTACATCAGAGATGGTCTCGTTGTACTGTTGCCTGTAGTGGTAGTAGGCTGTCTGGAGGACATATGGATTCAGGCACACAGGACTGAAACCTGGATGCAGGGTGATGCAGCCTACATTCACTTCCTCCAGCATTGGTGCTAATCTCTTGGATTTCGCAGCAGCAAATGCACTCATGCACAGTTGCCATGCATAAGCAGCAATGACAAGAGCACCTGAAATGCACAGAGAAACAAAATATATTATTGACCAAGGTGAAATACTACGGGAAATTGTTAATTCTATTGGTAAGCATTGGTGATTGCAAATTTAGACTTTGTGTGTGGGTGGTTGATGTGATTTAGTTTTTTTCTATATTTATTTTTAAACATAAACAATTTATGCTTTCTCTCAAACACAAACTTGATTTCAGGCCTGTACTGTATACTAACACACACACACACACACACACACACACACACACACACACACGAGTAGTAGGCCTACTCTCTTCGTTGTTGGTTGATTCCAGTTCGAAAAACAAAGAGTATGGCGATTTGAATACGACATTTAAATTTTTCAAAAGTGTGTAACATTAAACGTAAGCTTCAATCTTCAATTTTGTAGGCCTGCTGTCATAGTTGATTATTATTGACCTGTGTGCACAGAGGCGTAAGATGAAATAAACAAAGATCTAATAGGGGCAACAAAAAGATGGCTAAAGAGCTGTACAATCGCCTTAGTACTCCAACTGCATATACTCCTGAGTTCAGCTCCGGGGCTGCGTGTTGCGGCAGGTAAGGGACAAAAAAAGGGGGGGGGGGGAGGGGGGACTCAACTAGCCTAAGCCAGTGATCCAGGGTTGTATCAAACTTTTAACAAGAAATTTCAACATGGTTTCATATTTTGCTGCTCGCTCATGACTACGCTATTCCACTACCAGTGAGCGACACACACTGACACAGTCGCTGCGACAAGAAGACGAAGAAACAATGATTCACAAACACTCGACTGTGACGTGACTCGCACCTAGTCTGGAACTTACCATTCAGTTGACTCCAGTCTATCGTATTCAGGTTTTTTTGATGTGTCCTCTTCTTCATGGTCATCCACAGGTGCAAAGGGTTCGTATCTGTATGGCTGAATTTCGAATTCCGCATTCTGAACCTGGAAGTGGTAATTCATCGTCTTTTTCATGGCGAAAGCAGCTCTCTTTCGTTCCGTCTGCCATGCTTGCTACACACCACCTACGTCACAAGGCGAGAGTTACTCCCCTTTGAAATCTTGATTACAGGTGCAAAAAATGTCTCGAAACCATCACTTTTATCCAGTTATTTCTAGCTTATTTGATTGAATTCAAACTCCGTATTCTGGATTTGTCAGTTTCCGATGTAGATAAACAATTACAGAAAAACAGCCGAGCACTCAAGTAGGTCTTTAATCTTTTAAAATCCCATGGGGGTTCTTTACTCTGGCATCAATCAAAGCTTACATATTTTCATAATCTGCGATTCTTTCAGCTGGTTCGACCAATCAAGCACGCCTCTTTTTAAAGTCACTCTATTGTTGCAGTTTTACTCACTGCAAGTGTCCACACACACTCTCTGTGTGCCTCTGTGCGGGGATCCCATACTGCCCATTACATTCACAACTACTGGTCGGCGACAAACTTTTGCCCAACCTGGATCTTCCCGCGGATCGGAACTTGGCCCGGGAACGCGCGCAGCCCCCGCCATCCACCTTAGTGCCCGATCTCCAGTCTCTTCTTTCCCCTACTGCACGGGGAGTCGGCCCAGGGCTTGAGTACCGGTCATTCAACTACAATGCACATACTTCTGTATGTGTTAGGCCTCTGCCTTTATCAGTGGGCACAGTCCGCCTCTTCTTCTCTAAATCGTCTGTTCCATTCTCAGAGTGCGCACCGATACAGGTCAACGCCTGTTTATATTCAAATCGCGTGAACAGTGTTAAAAATTTCACTTAAACCCTGGGCCACGCTCAGTCAGTACTCTCCCTTGTATCACACGACTAACCTATAGTGTAACGCACGAATCAATAATCTTTTTCTTAATCTGTACTGTTATGAAATATCGCTCCGCATTACATGACAAAAATGATTTACAGACACACCAAATCAAGTTACAAGAGGAGTGGAACCTTTCAACCTCAGAATGCAAAAACTTTCAGAAGAACTGGGACATTTCAACTTGGAATGTAAAGATATGTAATGTTACAAAACTGCTCTGAATCAAAACATGAAACTCTTATCGGTACAGAAATCAGTTGTTTATGGAACAACTGCTATATCATTCATTGTGATTACTTAGATAAATGTTCAAATATTAAGCACTGATCAATGTACCAATAATAATAATGGGGATCAAATTTTGAAAATGTAATGCTAATAACAACAATAACAGAAGAAGAAAACTTACATGTCTGGCTTGCACTTGTTTCAAGGCATTCATACATTTCTGTGGAAAACAGGAACATAATCAGAAGAACAATAAAGATAGAAAATTCATTTTGATTGGTAAACAGTTGGAAGGGCTTCAAACACACACACAAAAAAGCTGGTAAGAAAAAACTCACAATCACAAACAAAAATTTCATATTAAACAGATATAAAAATCATCGCCTTCTTGTGCTGTATGTATGAAAACAGATATTTTCTAGACTTCAACTAATCGCTTGTATGGGCACTGATGACACACAAGATGACAGTTTTGTAACTGGCAAAGTTTTAATATACACTTAATCACTGTACATGTGTGAATTTATCACATGTCATACATGAAAGAGTACAAGTGACATTTTTCATTCACAGTGTGGAGACTCTGTTGCGGCTTGTAAGAGGTAATTTTATGAGGATGCTTTCAAAGCAAAAAAAAACGTTTTCCAAAACAGATCAAAACCAGTTTTTACCATTTCAAAATAAATCTGCCAACTTTTATAAGCACATGCATTCAAGCAGTATTAATCCATGCTTGCAGTGAAGACTTCTAGAAATCTCTGCTAATGTGGATGTACTCATCTCATCAAATTTGATGAGAAAAATTTTTGCATCTGTAACCTTGACCATATTTCAATTTCAACATTCATTTCATTCAGAAGTAAATATGTCACTTTTGTGCACAGCTGCTTCCAGAGAAAAATGGTAAATTGTTTGTGAAGACATGCAAGGTGCTGACAGAGATTTTGCCTTTGAAATAGTGACTTCCAACAATGGCAGAGAGAGAACCACTGGTGTTTGCTGTTTCGATCCTACAAATGATGAACACTTTGGAATATTCACCTACTTTAGAAAATGCTGCAACAAAGACACTGGGCGTATTTCCTTGTGTGGGTGGTTTGCAGGCATGAACTCCCTTTCCTCTTCTTTAAAAGTTCCTTGACAGGATCTACAGTTTGTAGCTAACTTTTTTTTTTCTCTTGCTTTCGAATATTGCTGATGTAATGCAGAGAACACTATATATAGCTAGCTATGCTGGTGTGAAGCAAACAAGCCCCCTGTGTTAGTGAGGTGGCCTGTTGGTGTGTGGCATACTGACCGTGAAGACCCTTGTCCCTCAGCACCATCATGATGACAGGCATGGCTTTGTCCACCAGGGCCAGGGGGCCATGCTTCAGCTCTCCCGCCATGATGCCCTCAGAGTGCATGTAGGTCAGCTCCTTGATTTTCTGTCAACACACCCATGTACAGCGCTTACCACCTGCAGCAGTCACTGATGATGAGAGAGAAAGACAGACAGACAGAGACAGAGAGACAGACAGACACAGAAGACAGACACACAGAGACACAGAGAGAGAGAGAGAGAGAGAGAGAGAGAGAGAGAGAGAGAGAAAGAGAGACAGACAGAAAGAGACAGCTAGACAGAGAGATTGAGAGAGAGAGAAAGAAAGACAGGTTTGGACAAATAAGAAAATGCAAATTCTTTTCAATGAAGCTAATAAAGAAGCACCAATGTACTTCTTTTTCATATATCCAGTCTTCACCTTTCATAAGGTCTACAACATAACATATCATTTAAGTATGCAAAGATTAGGCACACCTGAAAATAAGAGACACGGGGACAGAAAGACAACTCACAGAAAGATTCAGTATGGAATAAAAGTAAGCATTCTGAGCATTCTTTTCAAATTAACTACCATGAGAGAAGAGAGAGACAGAGAGACTCAGTCAGAGAGAGTCAAAGTAACAGAGAGAGAGGGAGAGCCCAGTATAGTGTTTCCCACCCTAACCAGTCAATGTCAGATCAATAACAGCACCTCACAGGGCGATGGCCCATCACACTTTTCTTGATGGCCTTGCCAAGCAAAGGCAGCAACACCCACACACCCCACCCTTGGAAGAATTAGATAAGATAGCGGCCTGGAGGAAACATGACAGGGGTTGGGGGAGTTTGAGTGGGGATTGGGGGGGTGCAGGGTGGATGACTCACCAGGGCTCCCTCCAGGCAGGTGGCGTAGTTGTAGCCGCGGCCCATCACCAGCAGCGACTTCTGCTGGAACAGCTCTTGAGCCAGCGCCAGGATTTGGCTGTCCATGGTCAGCACCTCCTTGATTTGTTCTGACAGCACACAGTACAGCACATATCACGTCGATGCCTCACACATTGCGTCTGTACCACACACATCGCATCCACACCACACACATTACGTCTATACCATGTCTAAACCACACACACCACGTCTATGCCACACACATCAAGTCTATACCACACGCATGGCGTCTATGCCACACACATTGTGTCTGTACCACACACATCGCATCTATACCACACACCTAATGTCTATACCACACATCGCGTATGTACACCACACACATCGCGTCTCTATACCACACACATCATGTCTATATCACACATTGTGTCTATACCACAATCACGTCTATACCACACACATTGCATCGATACCATACACATTGCGTCTATACCACACACATCTCATCTATACCACACTGTCCTGATTCTCACAACTTTTGAATTATACACTGCTGACTCTATATACCACACTGTCCTGATTCTCACAACTCTTGAATTATACACTGCCGACTCTATATACCACACTGTCCTGATCCTCACAACTTTTGAATTATACACTGCCGACTCTATATACCACACTGTCCTGATCCTCACAACTTTTGAATTATACACTGCCGACTCTATACTACACTGTTCTGAGTCCCACAACTCTGAATCATACAGTGCCGATCAGAGAAGCCTGTTTTGTAATATACCTGGTGATGAAACATTTTGTCAGTTGTATAATTTGTCAGAGCTGGGATATGAATTTTGCTGATTTATAAATGTAATTACTTCATTAGCCTGAGAAATAAATCTGATCCCTTGCTATTACAGGGCAATCCCTCATGTGATCAAGTTCTGCCAATCGTCTGATAACAAGACAGAGAAATTATGTACAAAAATCATGCCATCTTTTGCCTGTAATAATTAACACTATGTAAGACCTACCGCGTTAAGCATGTAACCAGACACATCTACAGTGTGTGTGGATTACTTCATTCCAACTGTGTACAGTGTGTACAATTATGTGTGTACTGGGAACCCTGATGAGTTGTACAGTATTGTAAAAGTTCATATTCCAGATTCAGGGTTTTAGAATTTAATCTGTGTTAACTCTTGCCCTTGGAATGAGACCAGAATGGAAGAGTTATCTTGCATGGACCTTTCCTCCACCCAAATTTACATACATATATATGAATATTGTGCAAAAGATATATTTTCCACGTTACATATTTCATCCTGCATATAAACAGCAACCTAAGTGCACTCAAAGCCAGCATGTGGTCTTGGTTGAGCATGGTCAAGACCCAGCAGCAGAGAAAATGACATAATGTTTTGTGACAAATGAGTAAGCTGACATGTTACATCAGAGATCTATTATAAGAGAGAGAACCCCAGCAAACATGCTCAAACATCACCAATGCTCCTGTCCTCAGTGTGTGAGCAATGCGCTGTCAGAGTTGTCTGTCTTTGTATGAAAGATCGCCTGACATAGCACACAAAGTTCCACACATGCCTTCCAACTTTCTGGTCACCTGTGCCTCAACAGGGTGAGAGCACTCTGTACAGCCAGTGACGTAAGGGGAGGCCAGTAAGTAACCATAATTTGTTGTTGTCGTTGTTATTGTCTCCTTCCTTCCTGATGTCAGTATAAGCTGATGACATTCTTCCATTGGTACAATCTGCATGAATAATAATCCTATCATGATGATGATGTGGTTCAATTTTGTCTGTACAGATTAGTCCAGATGTATAGTTTTCACCTTCCTTTTTTTTCTGTTTTGATTTTTTTTGGTTGTCATTGTTGACTTTTTGTTGTTGTTGCTTGCTTGTATGTCTCTTTTAAGATAAGAAAATCTAAATGCCATATACGCAGTTTTAGCTTGAGCTATCACTGAGAATGTTCTTTTCATGACTTAAATGAGAAGAAACAAACGCATGACAGATTATACTTTTTTCATCTATTGGACAGCAGAAATCAATACATGTAGGTATTTTAACATATGATGTGATTTCTATCTTTTTTTAGAGACATGCTTTTTCTATCAGCATGCTGTATTTATTTGGTTAGTTTCTTATTCTACGAAAAGTAGCCAGTCACATAAACAGAGATATAGTTGAATGTGGAGAACAACGCAGCACAAATGCATTCAGATCTAAGAACCCCATCCTCTGCAGTGGTCAGTGCACAATGCATACGTAAATGAACAATATTGTACAGGAATACAAACAACACACCTGAACATTAATGACTGCAGATCAATGTATCACCCTATTACATCCTGCATAAGGTCTAAACGACAAGGTAGCGTACCTGGCAAGCGTTTGAGACCCTGGATGATTTCTTTTGCGCCGATCTTGCATGGAGATGCGATCCTCACAGAACATGAGACCAAACATCACCAGCGAGATGAACTGACTGGTGTAGGCCTGAAAATTGCAACGTGGTATTACAAGCACGGGAAAAAAACAACACTAGCTGCCAACTTACACACACACACACACACACACACACACACACACACACACACACACACACACACACACACACACACACACAGCGGCATACACACAGTGACACACACCATAACACACACACACATACAGTGACACACAATGACACACACAAACACACTTGTATAAAATCTCATCATACTGTGTTGATCTTTACAGAATGTAACAATATTGTAAATATCACCAACTTGCTACTTACAAAGAAAAAGCCTAGCAAAACAAACAAGATCAAGCATTAAAGCATTTGCTAAAAGACATGTGAATTCAACAACAGAAGGTAGACAATGAGTACACACAAAATGAAACATTACAGCAACACACTTTTTGACAAGAGCATAATTGCCTCCCTTGACAGTGAGAGGGCAGAATTGGGGGGGGGGGGGGGGGGGGAGGGGGGGGGTGGAGGTGGGGAAGGGGAGAGGGGGTGTTTTATATTCTATTAGTTTGAGCTGTAACGTTTTTTTTTTTAGAGTTGCGAGGCAGTTAGTGCTTGAGTGGCTGGTCTGTTTTCTTGTTCTTCAATATTGAACGTATGCTTTAGGTAGTCTTTTGAGTCCATTTTTGAACTGGTTTTTTTTATGACGTGTTGACTTACCATTTTCTTTAAGCTTACAAATGTCATGTGCATGGTGTATCATTTTTATGTCACTGCATGTTTGCTTATCTTTTTTTTTTTTATCTTCCACCATTCTCACTGGCGTGTGTGTGTGTGTGTGTGTGTGTGTGTGTGTGTGTGTGTGTGTGTGTTTGTGTGTATGCATTTGTGCATGCATGGTGCTGTGTGAGCATGCATGTGTGTGCATGTATTTGTCCGTCTTAGGGGGATTTTTTAAAATACTGAAATGAGTATGTGTGTGTTATGTATATGATGTATTAGTTATCTCATTTTGCTCATTTCATTTTCAATTTATATCTGCTTTCTGCTGGAAAGCATACTGAGCCTGTTCACTGTTATCATAATTGTTGTTATTAGACTTTGTCGACTTTACAGGCGCTTGGCTTTGTGTTACTACAGCATCATGCAAGCCTTGAAACAAAGGCAAGCCTTTTTTGTCCTGATTTTGGCTGTTACTGAAGCATATTAGTGCTTGGTAGTGTAATTCTGTGTACAAAAAACTTTGGTAGTGTAATTCTGTGTACAAAAAGCTTTGGTAGTGTAATTCTGTGTACAAAAAGCTTTGGTCGTGTAATTCTGTGTACAAAAAGCTTTGGTTGTGTAATTCTGTGTACAAAAAGCTTTGGTAATTCTGTGTACAAAAAGCTTGGGTAGTGTAATTCTGTGTACAAACTCACCCATGGATTGTGACTCAAACACTGGCCTCTTCCCTGGAGGAAGGATGTGTCAATGATTTGAGGATTTACGACACATTTTTCTTTCTTTGATTGATCACCTACATAAAAAAAAAATAACCATCTATGTCTTATGTATATGTCATGACGAACACATTTATATCATATAGTTTGCCAGCATGCAGAGCTCACATTTTGCAAACTTGAATATGCATAGAGTGGATTTTTATGCCGTGAGGAGAGTGGGGAATGGATTCTGCCTTCCATTATTCTGTGGCCTAGAGACTGTGACGCTTTAATAAATCTCACTATGTCAACGGCCATTGGACTATGGCACTTTCACCTTTTTAAACTTTTATGTATTTCAGATGCTTATTCCAATGCTTACTTAAACAAAACAAACAGAAAACTTCCTCAGCAGCCACCCACTGACGTAGACAATCGACACACAAGAGACCCGACAGGCTGACATGATGACAAAGCAAGGTAAAGGGAGAGCAGCAGTGCCGCTGACCTTGGTGCTGGCCACGCCAATCTCAGGTCCGGCGTTGATGTGCACCCCGCAATTGGAGTCGCGGCTGATGCTGCTGCCCACCACGTTGGTGATGCCCACAATCAGCGCTCCACGCTTCTTGCAGTAGCGCAGCGCCATCAGTGTGTCTGCCGTCTCACCTGTGTTCACAGCGCTATCTATTAGTGGTCTGTCTGTACAACCTCTCTTTTCTCTCTGTTTTTCTGGTGAACTTTCGTCCTCTAATTTTCAGTGTTGTTTTGGCAGAGAGTTTTTTGTCATGACAACGAACTGACTCACAAAATGTATGTTAATCATATAAATTAACAATAAAGAAAAAACAAAAGAAATTATCAAGAACTTTTTTTAATCGAAAGAAGAACAAATGCAATTTTATGTACAGATTGACGTAAAGTACTTCCTAACAGACCAATACAGAGACACAAATTGACTTACAAACGTACATTAATCAGGAGAAATTAACAATAAAGAAAGCAAAAGAAATTATCAATAACTTTTTTCAACCGAAAGAAGAACAACTTCCTGGCAGACCAATATACAGACAACACTTTATAGAGGAAGAAGCTAATCCCACAACACAAATAATAGCAAAATGATAAATGGACCAAATGAATAAGAAATCTGCAAACACAAATTACCTTTGCAGTGATATCTGCCTGATAAATGATAAAATAAGAGTAACACTCTGCCTGATAAATGATAAAATAAGAGTAACACCCACAGTCTCACCTGACATGCACTTTACACAAACTGTCCTGACTGACCAAGAACCCAGCGGACCAACCACTACTCTGATTCTCATGTATTAGCTGAGTGGACTGACCTGACTGGCTGATGAAGAAGCAGACGTCATCCCTGAAGATGGGTGTGCTGCGGTCCAGGAAGTCGCTGGCCAGCTCCACCATCACCGGCAGCTCCGTCAGCTCCTCCAGCAACTGCCGTGTCTGTTGGCACCACAGGGAAATGAGTCTTCAGCATCAGTGACGCAGGTCGACCTCCACCCTTTCCACATCATCATCAACAGCATCACGTATACCCAGGCAGTGTTTTCTATATTCAGTTGGTGGTCTTTCCACCCTTGGGGAAAGTTGTTTTGATAAAGCAGTAGGCTGTGGCTTCGCCTGACACCCCTAAAGTGTTTTCTGGAGCCTTTCTTCCTTTTGTGTTTATCATAAATGTGTCATGGAGTTCCCCTAAGACAAGCCAGCAGCAGGTTCTCGGACGACAGAACTTGGCAAAGAAAATGCTACAAAACATTGTATGAAAACAATGCCACCACACCTGAAAACTGGGAAAAACTGTGTGCACCAACAGCGACCCCAACCCTTTTAAGATAATGACAATAACTGCAGACAATGGAAACCATTAATCAATAATTGCAGTGAAAAAGAAAACAGTTGCTCATAGACAAAGAAAATCTAAAGATTGAAAAAAATTGAACTATAGCAAGCAACACACACACACACACACACACACACACACACACACACACACACACACACAGAAAATACAAGTACAACAACAGACGCAAACATTTGTCAAAGAGGCCACAGCTGGATCAGCTGTTGGATCAGCTTTCAACAAAGGTGAAGGGCAGATTGCAAAGGGCACTGCACTCACACCCAAGAGCTGAGGTGAAGCACCATCTATAGTGGTTTTCAGATTTACTGCCTTGCTTCATCCTACCACCCCCGGTCCGCTCAGCTGTGAATGATTACTTGCTCCCCATCTCTTTTACGAGCAGGAAAGGCACAGCACTAAAACAGCAGCCAGCAGCACCCTCATTGTGGTGGCCCTGACAGACGCTGATGTGTCTGAGCCCTTGTTCCAGACTGACAGATTCCATGACAGGAACAGACTTCGGATTCAGTGCCTATCCCTCTGTGCAGTTCTGTCCATTGGTTAACCAGCAGATGCACTGCAGTGGTCAGTGTCGCCGGCTTGTGGGGTGGTCATGTGTTCAAATCCTGCTACAAGCATTTCTTTGTGGGTCTTTCTGGCACTGTCCAGCAGTCTCCCACAACTGAGTGTGCAGTGCGCTTCACTGGTAAGACTGGCACCGCTCAGTCCTTTTTGTCCGCTAACAGATGGGTCTGTCAGACTGTTGCTCAATGGGAAGACTGGCACCGCCGCTCAGTCCTTTTGTCTGCTAACAGATGGGTCTGTCAGACTGTTGCTCAATAGGAAGACTGGCACCGCTCAGTCCTTTTTGTCTGCTAACAGATGGGTCTGTCAGACTGTTGCTCAATGGGAAGACTGGCACCGCTCAGTCCTTTTTGTCTGCTAACAGATGGGTCTGTCAGACTGTTGCTCAATAGGAAGACTGGCACCGCTCAGTCCTTTTTGTCTGCTAACAGATGGGTCTGTCAGACTGTTGCTCAATAGGAAGACTGGCACCGCTCAGTCCTTTTTGTCTGCTAACAGATGGGTCTGTCAGACTGTTGCTCAATGGGAAGACTGGCACCGCTCAGTCTTTATTGTCTGCTAACAGATGCATCTCTCAGACTGTTGCTCAATGGGAAGACTGGCACCGTTCAGTCTTTATTGTCTGCTAACAGATACGTCTCTCAGACTGTTCTCAAGTTTCCTGCACTCGTCCCTGTTTCTCAGGTCTACTTGAACGGAAGAGCAGAGTGCAGTCTTGTTGTTGTTTTTCACAGTTGACAGCAGGAGAGAGAGAGAGAGAGGCAGAGACAGTGAGAAGGAGACAGAGAGAGAGAGAGAGAGAGAGAGAGAGAGAGAGAGAGAGAGAGAGAAAGGCACAGAAACAGGAGATGGAGAAAGAGAGAGACAGACAGAGACAGAAACAGAAAGACAGACAGAGAGATAGAGACAAACAATGAGAGAGAAAGAGATGGCCACAGGCAAAGAGAAAGCACACAGCCCAGCATGACTCACTGCAACAGCTGAATGGTAGCTGGTACCACAGGCGATGAAGAGAAGGCGCCGACACCGACGGATCTCGTGCATGTAGTCCTTGATGCCTCCCAGTATCACCTGGTCCGTGTCAAAGTTCACCCGACCTCTCATGGTGTTCACCACCGACTCAGGCTGTTCGAAGATCTCTTTCTGCATGAAGGTGCTGTAGTTGCCTGCATGACAAACATCCACACTGCGCTGGAGTTCAGTCTCAAGGGTCAGAGGCAGAAAACTTAAGCCGAGAGTAGAAGTTTCTGGACAACTAACTTTTTCCTGCTACGACAGACCTTTGACAAATAAGAAGTGCATGTATAATGTTTCTGGACCTGCGTATTTAGAATACATGATAAATGGTCACAGGTCTGTAAACCTACAATGATCTGGTGACTGTTATAGAGCAATGCGTATGATACAGCTGCAATTTTTTCCCCCAATACCCCTTGAAAATCAAGTAAACTGTTAAAAGTTACTTATCATCACTTTATTGAAGAAATCAGAATATGATCCATTATCATCACACTGTTGAAACACTTTGTAGTTACATAGTGTGCAAAGAAGAATGACAACACCAGGAAAGATGACATTTGTGCATAATAATTCATAGCCACTGACCATTTTCAGTCAAATTGGAGAGATAAGAAATGCAGAGAGAAGTCTGGCTTTGTAAAAAATTAGTCCACAGACCCAGACTGGACTTCTGAACAAAACCATGCTAGACTTCAAAAACATTTACCCCCTTCTCTGAAAAAGGGACTCTTCTTCAGCCTTCTTTTTTTTTTGTCCTTGAAAGTTCAGATCCTGGGAATGTTTTTTTTTTTACGACAGTATACATGTGTGTGTGTGTGTGTGTGTGTGTGTGTGTGTGTGTGTGTGTGTGTGTGTGTGTGTGTGTGTGTGTGGTGTCAATGTGCACCCTAGTTTGTAGATGCATGGTACTTATTGCAGTATTCATC
>JADBJO010015024.1:40000-45346 GCA_016801955.1 Conus betulinus
ATCCTCCTGTGCAGCGTCACACCCCTTCGCTAACAGCCTTGGAAATTTACTGGACTGCAATTTCCTTTTTTGGATGGGGGGGGTGGGGGGGGGGGGGGGGGGGGGGGGGGGGGGGGGGGCACACATCACTTTTTTTTCAAGCAAAGTGAGTCTCTGTGAAAAACCATTACCACTGCTTCTCATGAAAGTAAACCGTCACACTGGTACAACATGTGCAAAAGCCCCACACAGACCCAACCACCCCAACAAAAGCACTCAGACAGAAACATAACTAAGCCACAAACATCACAGAGACCAAGACACAAGCTCCAAGACACAATGTCACATCTACAAGAAAAAAAATCTAGAAACAGCAAACCAGATAGTACCACCCAGGCACAAACATCACAGATATTCAGACACAGAGATATCACAGACACTCACACACCACATCACAGACTCTCAGACACAAACTTCACACTCACACACAAACATCACAGACTCTCAGACACAAAACATCACAGTCAGTGAGACACAAACATCACAGTCAGTCAGACACAAACAAACATCACAGTCAGTGAGATACAAACATCACAGTATTTCAGATACAAAAATTCACAGTCGGTGAGACACAGACACTGCAGTCACTCACACACAAACATCACAGTCAGTTAGACACAAGCAAAACAGTCACTCACACACAAACATCACAGTCACTCACACACAAACGTCACAGACATTCACAAACATCACAGACATTCACACACAAACATCACAGACAAACATCACAGACACACACACAAACATCACAGACACTCACACACAAACATCACAGACACTCAGACACAGACACAGACATCACAGACACAGACACTCAGACACAGACACCCAGCCACAGACACTCAGACACAAACATCACAGACACTCACACACAGACATCACAGACACTCAGACACAGACATCACAGACACAAACATCACAAGCACAAACATTACAGACACTCAGATACAGACATCACAGACACAGACATCACAAACACTCACACACAAACATCACAGACACAGATATCACAGACACACAAGAGAGACCTGCCATCACTGCGGCGCTGTGACCAGCTCTTTTGCCCTATTCCCCTGCCTATCCACCCCACCCCCCACCCCCACCCCTCTGCTAAGATTCAGACTCATAGTGAAAGTGTTTTTTTTCTCTCTTTTATTTTCTTTTTTGTTGTTGGTTTTGTTTGTACTGTTACCAGTTCTCTGTGCCCCGTTCCCTATGCCTATCCCATCCCCCCCCCCCCCACCACACTCCGCTAAGATTCATAGTGAAAGTGATCTGTTTCTCTCTTTTTTCTCGTTATTTTGTTCCTTGATTTTTACAAATGTCCTGTCCCACCTCTTAAAATGCTGTGCAGTATCATGCAGGCATGTATGTATATGTGTGTGTGTGTGTGTGTGTGGTGTGTGTGTGTGTGTGTGTGTGTGTGTGTGTGTGTGTGTGTGTGTGTGCATGTGTGCACTCATGTGTCATGTGTGTGTGGTGTGTGTGTGTGTGTGTGTGTGTGTGTGTGTGTGTGTTGGTGTGGGTGTGTGTGCACTCATGTGTCATGTGTGTGTGTGGTGTGTGTGTGTGTGTGTGTGTGTGTGTGTGTGGTGTGTGTGTGTGTGTGTGTGTGTGTGTGCGCGCACTCATGTGTCATGTGTGTGTGTGTGTGTGTGTGTGTGTGTGTGTGTGTGTGTGTGTGTGTGTGTGTGTGTGTGTGGTGTGTGTGCGTGTGTGCATGCACGTGTGTGTGTGTGCATGCATGCTTGCACATGCTTGCATGCTTTACCTGCCAGTCTGTTAGTGATTTTCTCACAAACCTCAAAAAACTGTTGTGATGTGGCTGGCACCAGATGACAAACATTTAAGAACACCTAACTGCAAAGGATCATTCAAAGATAGCTGTCTCCACTGGGGGCAGTCAGAATCACTGCTCTTGCTAGCACCACGCAGCGCCAAGCCCTACCATCATAGCTGTGATGCAGGCCATACTACATTGGAGCATTAGGTGTAGGATACATCGGCAAGCAAAAAAGAGCGAAGCGGCTCGCAGCTGGCGTCTACCTTTCATATGATCTGTGTCTGCTGCGGCTTTTCAGGCACCAGGCAGAGGGACCATCATCATCATTGAACAAAAAAAAAAAAAAAAAAAAAGGAAAAGAAAAAAGAAAACAGAGAGCAACAGAAAACACCGGTCAGCTTATCAGCACCAATAGTCTGGCATGCAATCACACAGAGCAGATCATGGGGGGAAAATGTATCAATAGTCTGGCATGCAATCACATAGAGCAGATCATGGGGGAAAATATATCATTGCAAAATCACACCAAGAACAGGAAGATAGGTCAAAAAACATTAGCACTAACACTTTGCACGCTATTATAGGAGATTGACCAGGAAGAACACACACCACACACACACACACACACACACACACACACACACACATTTTGATCTCAGCCAAAAGGCAGAGAGAAGCGACACACACACACACACACACACACACACACACACACACACACACACACACACACACATATATATATATATATATATATATATATATATATAATCTACATGTACACACACACACACACACACGCACACACACACACACACACACACACATGTAAGTGATGCTGGTTTAGTTGTCATGCAAACATCATGATGTAGCATTGTGCAAAAGACTGATGCAGGCCCATGCTGACAAAACATACCAGTGGGACAGCTAGCCAAGCCTATGGCCAAGGATACACACACAATACAGTAGCTTAAATACTTGGTACAATGAGGGTCAAAACCAAAGAACACTGTTTCCAAGACTGACATACCGCGATGCAAACAACAGAAGAAAGAAATGCATTTGCATATTTTAGTTACTGTTTTCTGTGCCTGTGCAAAACAGTGTTTTTCTGTAGCCACTGTGATTTTCTGCTGTCCGCATGTTTGACCAGTGGTGTACCTTAACTGCAATGCTGAGCCATAAACTCTCTCCCCACCCTTTCCCACCTCCTCGCTTCTCTCTCCCTGTGTCTAAATGTAAATACATTAAAATTACTGAAAGCCAATTTTTGTCTTCAATTCATATGAGTTTACTGCCCCAGCTATCACAAGGGGGCCATATCAGGGTTGCTGGGCCATACCAGGGTTGTGGGGCCATCTCAGGGTTGTGAGGCCATATCAGGGTTGCCGGGCCATCTCAGGCTGTCACCTTGTCAAAGTCACTTCCTTACACAGATTAATTCCTTGTCAAGAACCTATGACTTGATCTCGGAAGACCTGCAGGAAACAGCCATAGGAACTGGAAGAGAAGAGCCAGCCCTTCCCCACATTGCCAACTAATGATCAGTTTTTTTTTTTTTTGTTTGATTCCACTGTTATCAAAGAGGTGAAAACCCTGTACAGACTGGTTTCTTATACGCAGCACCACCACATCTGCGAGCCATGAGACATCTGTGCTGGGAGGTTACAGGTGGGCAAACCAATAAACAAACAAATAAAACAGAAAAATTAAGGAGAAGATCTCAAGGACAAGCCTTAGCAGATGACAGACCAATGCATGAACCCAGTGCTCCTCTAGTCTGACTGTGGAAAAACATGCTCAACTCCACAACATGCTAAGCTGAAGAACCAACCGAATCACGACTGGTCAGTGTTTGCACATAGATTGGTCAATGTTTTCCTGCCCAAGAGGATGAAGACATAACAAGCAAGGGGCCTCTTTTCTGTATAATCTGTGGCAATATGATGCCAGAAACCGAAAGTTTAGAGAGAAACAGGTTGTCAGATTTGCTGAGGAGCCTAACCTAAGTGCATGTGACCACTTCAAGGGGGTGTTGTTAAATATTGACAGAGACATGGGACATCAGCTTGAATGCTAAGCCTTAGTTCCCTACCTCAGAGCTAGCATGGTTTGGTGTGTGTGTGTGTGTGTGTGTGGTGGTGTGTGTGTGGTGTGTTTGTGTGTGTGTGTGTGTTGGTGTGCATATGTGCATGTGTGTGTGTTTATGTGTGCAATGTGTTTACATGCATACATGTATAGCGTTAACATTCCTCTATGTGTATGGGGTGTGTGTGTGTGTGCACATGCATGTGTGTATATGTTGGTTTGTATGTGTGTGCAATCCATTTGTACACATATACAACAGACAAGAGACAGATACAGAGATAGTGACAGAGAGACACATAAAGTGAGACGGAGATTCCAAAATAAAGATCATGAAGCTACCAAACAGCATGTCCAACAAACTGACAAAAGACAATTCCATACTATGAATAAACCCAGAGAGAAAAGGTACAGTAGCAACAAGGAAAAGGTGAAATCAGCAACACAGCCAAATCATCTACAAATGCAGAGTACTAAAAAAATCAGAAAAATACTACATGTTACAGAAATTAGAAAGAGAGGGGTTAGGTTTAATGCTTAAGGACACAGACCAGAGTATGCTAAGGGACAAAGACAGAGTACAGGACAAGACACAAATGCATTTCGACCACTTGGGTCTTCATCAGGTGTGAAAGAAAAAATACATTTAGGACAGTGACAAAACACAAAGAACGGAGAAACCACTTATCTTCTCATGCTCGCCACAAGATCAGAAACTACAAGTACAGGTGTCAAACAATATAGTAGAATTACAGGGAATTGTAACTAAAACTGTATGGGGAGGGTCATTTCTGTTACAGAAGGGGGTGAAAAAAAAAAATGTACTTGTCTAGTTCCTGTTATGAGGGGACAATTCACTCCCTTAAATTCATGTTTAGGCTTACTATTGTCCACGTTTTTTTTCCACTCGATGCTAATGATACGAACCACCAGAGGCAAAATCACTGTAAACGCTCTGTGTCTATCAAAGGGGCAGAAAGGTTGTTTTTTTTTTGGACGAAATGTGACCCCCCCTTTTTTTGTTCTTTTGTTCTACCCATGGGACTCTGTGAAAAGGGACCCCCCATGACCCCACCGCCCCCCCTCCCCCCCCCAGTGCCATCACCCAGCCTCACCCACCCTTCTACTACAGCTTCTTGACTTCCCTCTGTTATCACAGTATACTTCCTCTTACACCTCTTCGCACCTATCACAATCCGCCCCTCCTTTATACACCCCAATGTTCTTCACCTTCCGCTCTTTTTTTCCACAAACTGATTAGATTTTCCTCTTCATTTCTTCTTTTTATTACTTTACCTCTTTCCCCGGACCCCCCCTCTTCAGTTTATGCCTACCCCCCCTTAACCTCCACCTTCCTTACCATCCCACTCCCCTACTACCTCCCCCCTCTGCTTGTTTATAGTGGTGTTGTGTAGGAAAGTTCATAGGCTCCTAGCCAG
>JADBJO010015025.1:2500-20000 GCA_016801955.1 Conus betulinus
AAAAAAAAAAAGAAGAAGAAGAAAAAAAAAGCGCGAAGGCCTTACTTGAAGATCCGAGTATTTATAAACTGCCATAACTAGGCTAAATTGGTTTGTGGGTAGTTATTATGTCTGAAAGTTGATTCTCCTCGGGGTTTTTTTTGTTTGTTTTTTTTGTGTGTGTGTGTGGTTTTTTTTTAATGGCCACCAAGGTACAAGCAAGGTTCGAAACAGACAGCTATCTTGGGGAAAAAACACTTGGCACAAAGATAGGGTCACGGGTGGGTGCGCAGGCCTGAAATACGACAGCAGCTTAGCGGGAGGCTCAATCTTAAGCAAGGCCTTACAACGCTTACATGGATTATATACACATATATGTATAGATACATGTATAAAGATAGATAGATATAACACAGAGAGAGAGAGAGAGAGAGAGAGAGAGAGAGAGAATTATAAACAAAACTTGCTCTTAGGTCTTAGATTGAAAAAAAAATTAAATGAAAAAAAAATTATATATATATATATATATATATATATATATATGGTGCAAAATCCTGGTTGTGGCGTGTGGCCTGTAGAGTGGTTTCAGTGGCCATACGCCACCATTAGTATTTTGCACTAAAATACTGTATAATCCATGTAAGCGTTTTGGGGTCTACCATAAATTCGCGCCAACTTTTAATGTTAACTGATACTTGAACAAAAGAAAAATTCCCCACCAATTATTTCCCTTGTTGGGGGGTGGGGGTGGGGGTTCTCTTCATCGATGGAATCATAAAAGTCTTCAAATACATGACCTTCCCCTTAGTTGACACACATTTCAGGCTTTCGCAGTCACCCGTGACCCTGTCTTTCAGCCAGCTTTAGGAGCCCAAAATATTCGCATTCCTTGGAACCACCTGGCTTGTACCTTGATGGCCATATGAAAGAAAAATGGGAATCAACTTTCAGACACAATGAAAGTTCTCAAAACTATCTGACTGTGCCTGTCAATAAATATTCCACTCCTTAAGCAAAGCCTTGGCGCATGAATTTTTGGTGTGCAGCCAGCAGCAGCCCATCGGCCATGTTTTCCAGGCTACGGAGCAAATTCGGTCCGAGTCCACGGTTACAGTTCAGGCCCAAAACTCTTCTCTATTACACTCAAAGCTGCACCTGGCTTTTGTCAGAAGATCAGCCAGTACCAAAATATTATTCATCGCACAGTCCAGCCCTTGACCCATACTGTGTCTGACTCTGAGACAGATCCAATGTCCACTTCTTTCATATTATATCACGATCTGCATGACGCTTCATTTTGCTGTCGTCTACTAGACTTCACTCCGAAATCCTTGTGCTCTACGAATGGTGTAGAAACACAAGAAGTGCACGAGCCATGCATGATTCTGCTATTCTTGATGACAAATGGCATGGAACTATTTTACTGACCCCAAATTCTGGATAAAATCGGTTTTTTTTTCACATTCAAAAATTTTTTTTTTTAAAGAAAAACAGATTTTTTTCGCACACCCAGGGCGATTTTCATCTAAACTGCATCGTTACAATTTAAACTTTGTGTGATAACCCTGAACACTGACCCGTGCATTCAATCCCGCGCGGCCTCTCTTCCAATTACTCTTTAATGTACGCGAACCTGCCGATTACACGAGTTGTCCACGCTGTTTACGTATCATTAAAGCAGGAACTGCATTTCCATCTTGATTCCTTGCATGGTGATATAGTGCACGTCTTTAATATAGCGGTCCAAACAGCGTTAAAGTTGAGAGAGAGAGAGAGAGAGAGGGGGGGGGGAGGGAGGGGTGTACACGTGCGCGCTCTGGTGAACAAATGGCGCCCGCACTCACACACGCGCTCACGCGCCACACACACACACACACACACACACACACACACGCGCGCGCGCGCGCGCGCGCGCGCGCGCGCGCGCTCACACACACTTTCTCACACACACACACGCACGCACACACACACACACACACACACACACACACACACACACATATATATATATATATATATATATATATATATATATATATATATATATCAGAAACAAACTAATAAATTCCAAGGATAAGTAACCGAGCACCATTCCAGCAACTTACAGAGCAGCTTAGTGTTGCAATGACTGCAAGAAATTTTCAATGATAAACAAAGCTTGCTCTTATGTCTTAGATTGAAGAAATAGGGGCAGATAAGCATTCATATCTGCAGTGGTAGATTATTCTGCCTAACAGTATGTGCTTGTGTGGGTGAATAGGGAATAATAAATGCTTCTCATAATGAACCTTCAGCAAGCTTATAGTCTCCAAGGGGGAGACAATCTCCAAAGGGGAGGATACTCACTAACATATCATAACTCCTAGTCAGATACCGGTATTTCGAAAACTGATTGTTTCTCCTCAGTGACCTCGGAAAGTGGTAACTTGACTCCTCTGCCTTTTCAGTTTTAAGCAGAATGCCATCCCAGAAAAAAGGCTGGTGTGCAATGCCATAGTATGTTTGTTGAGTTTAAAAAAAAACAAACTAAAGGAGTCTACTACTGCAGATATTAATGCTTATCTCCCCCTATATCTTCAATCTAAGACATAAGAGCAGGCTTTGTTTATCATTGAATATTTCTTGCAGTCATCGCAACACCAAGCTGCTCTGTAATTCGCTGGAATGGTGCTTGGTTACTTATCCTTGGAATTTATTAGTTTATTGTAATTCAGTCCCTTGCGGATTTATTCCAGAACTGGCCCTCAGCACTTGTGTCTTCAGAGGTTATCTTTTTTACATTTTCTACTTTTCACAAGAAAATGTAGCTTTTTTGCTCTTTCATGATTTTTCTTTTGCTTCTTAGGTGACACCTTTGGTTGGTTTTTTGAAAACTCAACAAACAATGGTATTGCACACCAGCCTTTTTCTGGGATGGCATTCTGCTTAAAACTGAAAAAGGCAGAGGAGTCAAGTTACCACTTTCCGCGGTCACTGAGGAGAAACAATCAGGTTCCGAAATACCGATATCTGACCAGGAGCTATGATATGTTAGTGAGTATTCTCCGCTTTGGAGATTGTCTTCCTCCTTGGAGACTATAAGCTTGCTGAAGGCTCATTATGAGAAGCATTTATTATTCCCTACTTACCCACACAACCACATACTGTAAGTTAGGCAAAATAATCTACCAATGCATATATGAATGCTTATCTTCCCCCTATTTCTTCAATCTAAGACATAAGAGCAAGCTTTGTTTATCATTGAATATATATATATATATATATGTGTGTGTGTGTGTGTGTGTAATGTATGTATCCGTGATTGCTACATATACTATTAGAAATACTTTTGAATCACCGGTATTAAACTATGAATTCTTTCTTACTTTATCAATGAGTCCAATAAGTAAGTACTTATAGTTTCTCACATGCATTATCTTATACTAATGAGGTTACTTTTAAGTGAGTCAATCATATATCTGTTGTAAATCTACATGAAATGATGGGGTGGTGTCTTTTTTTTCTCCCCCCCCCCCCCCCCCCCCCCCCCCCCCCCCCCCCGTCTAATATCACCTAGGGTGAATAGACGTTAAATTTGAAACAAAACACACACACACACACACACACAAATACGTAGATCATACATACATATTCAGCGCTTACATATGGTGCTGAATTATGCAGACTTGAAGAAAATCCAAAAATAGAAAGTGTGCACACAGTTGCAATCAAACGGTTTCTGAACATTCCGATCCACTCGTCCGAATAAAATTGCTGGTGAAAATTAACACGGTTACCAGTAGCTACACTGAGCAGGCAAGCCTATGACATGATGCTGCAACAATGTGAGTTAGCAAATGTTAACTGGGCCTCTAAGAGAAAGAAAGTGTTACTAGAGAATGGGTTCGGAATTGTGTAGCTAAGCCAGGGAGTCGGAAACAAAACTGTATTTATGTCTGAATTCAAAGATAGACTAATTTCCTCATCATAACGAAACTGGCATAGCGAACTAGAAGAACATGAAAAATATTCCTGGTTCCTATCCTTTAAAAGTAACTTAAAGGCAGAAAGAAAGGTATTTATGATAGTATCTAATCGGTTGCAAAGAGACAAGAGGCATCCTTGCGAGATTCAGAAATAGAACACTGACATGAAATGCTAATTAAAGGTGGTATGTGAATTATGCTTCTATTGATGATTCTTGTCCATTGTGTAATGATGTGGCAATTAGAGAAGATGAGTTACATTTTTGTTCACTTGTCCCGCTTACGGGAACACTAGAAAAAAAAATCAAGATTCTTTGCTCGTTGCATAGCGAATAGTCGAAACCTTAGCAATATTTGGCAAGCGAATGATGAAACATTGTTTAAGATGCTGGCAAAATATATAACAGAAGCTCTACACATACGGAAGAAACTTATGAATGAGTGAAAGTTCAAAGCATTGAGGGGATATCATGTGTGTGTGTGTGTGTGTGTGTGTGTGTGTGTGTGTGTGTGTGTGTGTGTGTGTGTTTAGAACACTTATTTGACCTTGAAGCTTGATGGTTCAATGAATGGTTATTTTAATATCAATCTAGATGAATTGTTTGTATAGAGAAGAGGTGTGATTGGGGAGAAGGGAAGATGAGTGTATAAATGCGTGCGTGCAAGTTGATGGGGGACTGGATGGATTAGAGTGCGTATGTGCAGGGGATGGTGGTTTGTGTGAAAATTCTTATCTGCTAGAACAAAGAAATGAAACATAAATGAGCGATGGAAATGAGCAGAATTTCTTAATTTTGTTTCGTTGTGTAGGCACTTGATTTGCAGTTTTGTTTGTTTTGTGGGGTTTTTTTTTTCTATGTAAGAAAAAGACATTGTACCCCTTGACGTTGTCAATAAGAGATACCAGTGTCAGTCTCTGTGACGGACCGTTTCCCGTCCAGTCACAATTTTTCATGCAACCGTGCTAACCAGAAGGTAGTCGTCCGGAAGCCGGTTGAAAAGTTTACCTGACTGCTGCTCACCTGCGCACTGTTAAAGCCGGGTGAGCTGAACCGGTTAGGCAGTCTCTGCAGTGATTCCGGCAACGCAACTACCCAGAAGCCGAAGAGGGACTCCATCGGTGTTTTGGTGGCAGTCAGGTATTTATCATTCAATGTTTATGTATTAGCAAACCGAAACCGTATTCCCGTGAAGGATTTGTTTAGAAAAGGAAAATATTTCTTGTGTTCTGTTATCCTATGACTTTATAGGGTAGCAAAAACGAAATTGTTTCGGAAAACATAAATAGATGAAATGAGTGTTAAAGGAAGTGGTCTTCAGAAAAAAAAAGTTTATTCTGTGACTTAACTAGTTATGAACTTTATGAGGAAAAAAAATGTGTTTATTCTAAAATGGTTTGCGAGAAGAGGGAGAGGAGAGTTTTGATGCTATGGATAATAAGCTCCCAGAGTGAGCGACAGAGACTTGATATGTACTGGGTTTGATTTTTGATGTGGATGAGTACTTAATTCACTCTTGATATGAATATTGAACAGTTGTGTGTTGGTAAACAAGAGTTTGGACATCTTTCTCTTACATATATTGAAGTGGATGAATTTTTGGAAAAAGATACTTCTAAATCTGGTGATTGTATGAAATGAAATGAACATTCTTGTCGTGTTACAAGATAGAAAGAAATGAACATTTTGTCATGATATTTATAGTTTGATGAAAAGTAATCATTAATTGTGCGTAACGAATTGGATTCATGGTTTATTGAAGAGGGTCTAGGTGGGAATCCTTCCCCAATTTGGAAAACTAGATTCTGAAAGGTTATATTGAAATCCTTTCCTGTGTAGTGTTATGATTCGGAGAAAAAGGAATGTTGTAGTGTTATGATTCCGGAAAAGGGAATGTTGTAGTGTTATGATTCCGGAAAAGGGAATGCTTTAGTGTTGAAGAAAGAATATGCTGATGTTTGTCCTAAGTTCTTGTGGAATGTGATATGGCTAATGATGTGAATGTAGTCGTGATTGTAATGAATAGTAGCTATCATAATCAAGGTAGTAAATCAGTTTCCCCCAGGTAGAAGTGTTCCCTGGATTGAAGGGGACTGGCTGCCACGTTCTGAGGGTCAGGGCCGTAGCTGTGTCTACCCCTTGTTCTCCATCCTGTGTCGGCGTGGAGAGCCGGCCTGAGTGCCGACACTACTACCTACCTGCCACTGCGCCCGGGACCGACTACCCGCTGAGCCAGTTGGGCTGGAGACGCCGCTGCTGCCAAGCCAGAGCGCCACTCCAGAGTTTTGACCAGCGACCTGTTGGCTAGGCCGTCGCTGCGTTCTGTGTTTCTGTGTGTGAGCCACAGCTCCTGTGTGAGACAGTCACCTTGTCGCCGGCAGAGACGCCGTGAGTGTAGTAGCGGTTTTTTTTGTTGTTTGTTTTTTTTTTTTTTTCAAGCCACAGCTCTGTGAAGTTCTGGAAGACCTGTGTCGGACTTGACGCTGTAGACGTCGTCTTCATCATTTTCATCGTCTCGTCGTCTTCGTCCTTTTCATCGTTTTCGTCGTCGTCGTCGTCTTCGTTGTTGTTGGAACCAGCAGCGCTAGTAGATAGCGAGTTATATATAGATATATTTTGTGTCGTACGCTGTTTGGCGTGTTCGAAGTATTACTATATATAGACGTTGAAGTATATATATATATATATATATATATATATATATATATATATATATATATATATATGTATATACTGCTAAAAAGCCTAATAAAAATTCAAAGGTGCTTAAACCCCTTGGGGAGCAACATCTGTTTAAAATAAGGTATTAAAAGGAAGTTTTTAAAACTTCCTTTTAATACCTTATTTTAAAACATATATATATATATATATATATATATATATATATATATATATATATAGTTCTGTGTGCACGCCTTTCTGTTGCCTGGCTGTCAATGTTTCGGGTGAGTGGGTGTGTGTGTGTATGTGAATGGGAAAAAATCGTGCATGTATCCATAATTTCTGTGTGAAAGACAGACAGTCAGATACCAGCAGACACGACCCATTCCATCCGTAACAGTCTCTCTCTAAACCACTGCTTAGTGACTCTGTCTTTCTATGCGTTAACAAGGATGATGGTTGAGATGCGATAAAAAGGAAAGGAAAAGAAAAGGACAAGTTTGCTGACGATGAACTGATCATACTGGTGATGAGGTTGTTGATGTTGCAGTGGTGATGGTGGTGTCACCGTGCCCTAGTGGTGGTGGTGGTGGTGGTGATGGTAAGATTCACCCGATTCTTGCTGCCAAACACTCTCACACGAATTGATCCTTTTCATATAAAAGATTATAATCTAACGAACGTACAACTAAAGGACGACGAATAAAGGAAGACAAAAATAAATAAATAAATAAATAAATGTTTGACGATGGAGATTCAAAGAAAGTTCTGTTCTGAGGGGCGGAGGTGATTAAAGATGAGTTCCTTTACTATCACAGTCTTTAGTACTTATCGGTTAACGTAGAGATCTTGTCGACGATGTTGCTGTCTTGATGTCTTTGTAGATGTAGTGGATGATCTTCAAAACGATGATGGGCGTCGAATGCGTTGATAACCGTTGAAAAGAAGTGAAAAGAAAAGAAAAACTGCAGACAGAGGGACAGTTTTTAAGTCGTCTGGTCTCTCTCTCTGCTTGTGGACTTCTTGCACACACCCCCATCCGGCCCCTTTACAATTACACTATCCTAACCCCTTTCCTGTACAAAATCTTGAAGTCTTTAATCTATCGATGATATGATTAATAAAGAAAAGGTCCAATAGATTCACACTTGCTTTACAATTTACTACAATCTAGTTTGCTTATCAATCAATCATGAAGATCTTATTCCTTGTTCTCTAAAGTGATTTGATCGCTTAACTACAAAAACAGCATTTCATCGGGCTAGGATAACACAGGTAAAAGTTAGACAGATCTATGCCCTTTTCAATACTGCTCAATCGATAATGGACCCAATCCATTCTCCTAAATATCATTCACACAAATATGATCACCTTTTGGAAAAAAAATAATCATGGATTAGTACATTACATTGATGTGAAGATGAGGATGATCGAACATGCTGATGACACGTGACATGTCTGAGCGGTAGACATGCACCGTCGCGATCCAGAATGTTGAGCGTAAACCGATCGCGCATCCTCCGGTTGAAATAGCGTGAGCTTCCGATAAACAAACTACGTAGGTAAAGATTCATGTATTGCCAAACACATAGAATATTAGTAACAGGGAATAATGCTAATCAAATGCAGCAATACTGAACATAAAATGGTTACTTCAAACGCCGACAAATTATTAATAGACTCGCGCTACCAATCCAAATGTGCCCACCTCAGGCAAAACTCCCAGAAAAGGTTGCAGAACCTCGGTGGTGTCAAGCTCTGGCCCATACCAGTTCCCAGTGGTGGTGTGCCAGCCTCCAGCCTGTCTGTTGGCCTTCTCTAGATGCCAGTTATGGGTGCCGACCCTCAGCCCGTCGTCTGTGGTCTACCAGGCCCAGTCCCTATCGTCTGGCTGTCCTCGCTTGATCCCAGGCCACGGAACCGATTCTCTGCAGCAATGCGCTGTCCCTTCTTCTTCTCAGAAGATGCTCTACAGATCCGCCTCTGCTGCTAGACTCTGTAGGGCTTGCTCTTTCTTGCCGCCTTCATGCCTTCCCGTCCGTTTTTCACTCTTGAGCAGTTTTTCTTGCCGTAGTGGCGTTACCATGGGTGTTGCTAGGCGATAGTGTCGAAGTAGGCTTACGTTTTAGTGTTCGTCATTCTGTAATGACGTGGATGGAATACTTATGAGCTTATACCGTGACAGTGGTGGTGGTGATGGTTGTGGTGGTGTGTGCAGATGGAGCTGAAACGGCGGCGGGGTCTGATGATAGTGGTGCTGGTGGCGTGGTCTGTTGCTGCCTGCTTGCTCTTCTCAAGGTATGTGTATGACCTGTCTGCTCGTCTGTCTGTCTGTCTGTCTGTTTGTCTGTCTGTCTCTCTGTCTGTATATACGTATGTCTCTCTCTCTCTCTCTCTCTCTCTCTCTCTCTCTCTTGCTCCTCAACTCTTCCCTCTCTCTCTCTTCTTCTCTCTCCTCCCGTCCTTCTCTCTCTCTCTCTCTCTCTCTCTCTCTCTCTCTCTCTCTCTCTCTCTGCCCTCGACAACATTATATCCTGTTCCTCACCGACTCCAGAAACCAGTCTTGCATAACGAACAAGAACGTTGAATATGAAAATATGCTTATGTACTTTAACATGCTTGCGAAACGGGCAAGGCAGAAAGTTGATATACGGGTCGCCACGCTTCATTTGAAGTGCAGAATAGACGGTGCTCTGTCAGGTTTGCTCCCCTCCTATTTGTTCTGGGGGAGCTTACTTCTCCAGTGCGGTGATGTTGAGAGCAACCCCAGGACCCAACTCATCGCAGACGAGGCAGACCCGACTGACCAGCCGACCTAGCTTGGAGAGGCCTGGCCATCCACATCACGGAGCATCCAACCAGCCTGAGAGAGAGAGAGAGAGAGAGAGAGAGAGAGAGAGAGAGAGAGAGATCTGTCGCTTCACAACGTCATGAGCAAGCTGAACTCCATGGAAAGTAAATTTGACGGGAAGCTTGACCCCGTGAAGCAGGACATGCACGCCCTACGGGAGGACTGTGCTGCCATGCAGGGGGAGCTGAGGGGCTTACGGGAGGAAGTCAGCCAGTTACGTAAGGAGAACAGGACCTGACATAAAAGATGGAGGATTTAGGAAAGAAGACTGGCGATCTCGAGGGGCGGTCTAAGAGAGAAACAACCTCATCTTCTATGGACTGCCTCGGACAGAAAATGAGACTTCGGTAGACTGTGAAAATGTGCTGAAGGACCTCATCACAGACAAATTAGACTTGACTGAAGATGTTGACTTTGATAGGGTCCATCGACTGAACAACAGGCCGGACTCTCCTGTGTTCGCGCTCTGTGTGTTCTACAAGCAAAAGGTTAACATTCTAAAAGCGAAACGCAAACTGCAAGGAAGTAACGTTTTCATCGGTGAGGACTTCTCCTCCACAACAAACTGCAAGGAACTAACGTTTTCATCGGTGAGGACTTCTCCTCCACAACAAACTGCAAGGAACTAACGTTTTCATCGGTGAGGACTTCTCCTCCACAACAGACTGCAAGGAACTAACGTTTTCATCGGTGAGGACTTCTCCACCACAACAAACTGCAAGGAACTAACGTTTTCATCGGTGAGGACTTCTCCACCCACAATGTACCTGTGACATCTCCGTGCCAGTGAAAGGAAGCGATAGCAAGTCGTCACCGGTTGTGTCAACCATGTGTTGTGTATCCCAAGCACGTGAAACTGACCGTCAGGTCATGCATTGTGAGAACTCAGGAACACCAGTGTCAGCTGACTGTGTAAATAATAGGGATGTTGTGTCTTCTACAATTGTATATTCTAAGAACATGTTCACTGAAAACGATAAATCGTATTATGTTGATGTTTGTCATAAAATTAGAACATTTTCGTTTCTTCATTGAAACATGAATGGACTGCTCTCCAAAATGCGTAGTAATGATTTTATTTCTGTCTCTGGTTTGATTTTGTATGTTTTGTGGAAACATTTGTTGACGTTTTTTCAATCAAACTCTGGCTACACAGTTTACCGTAAGTAGGTATTAAAGTCACTGTACGTGGCAGGTGTTCCGGTGGACTGGTATGTCTCGTGAAAAAATGAGCTCTGTCCTTATTTGAAAGTCGTAGATGTGGTATCGGATTTATTCTTTGCTTTTATTATTGATAAGTCCTTGTTTGGCACAATAAAACATGTTATGTTTGTGTGTGCATATATTCCTCCAGAAGGCTCGCCCGTATTATTCTCTCTTTTTTATATATATATAGGGAAGACGGAGTTTCTTTGCCAGAAGAATTTTTTGTGTGATTGTTTACTTTTGATTAAAGATGTTTCTGTGATTGTAGGTGGCGACTTGAACAGCAGAGTAGCGAAATTTTCTTGTGATTGTGAAGAAAATGCGTCTGAAAACGGTAATCTGTATAAAAGTGGACCACTACGTGTCCGAAGTTTAGAGGACCTTGTTTTGAACAATTATGGAAAATTACTGCTGAATATGTGTACTGCTTTAAAACTGTGTATTGTGAATGTGTGTGTAAGGGCGACCTCAAGGTCGCTACACATACATATCTGACTGTGTGGTAGCAGTGTTAACGATTATTTTTTTAATGTCTTTTGATTTGTTCTCCGTTATTACTGATAGCTGTGTGAGATGTGTGCACCTGACAGAATTGAATCCGACCACGTGCCCTTAGAACTGAATCTTCCTTCCTTGTGTTATAAAGACAACTCTTCTCAAGTAAACAGCAGGCGCTTCACAGTGGAAAAATTTGCATGGAATGAAGGTGATATTGATTTACTTAAAAGTTTAATTCTTTCCGATGAAATGCAAGTGCGTATGCAAGAGGCAGTGTGTGGCTGGTTGATATTAATGTCGAGGAAGCATTAAACACTTTAAATTGTTGTGTAAAAGAGGCTGCAGAATGTATGAAGAAAGAGATTAGCGTCGGAAAATATCCAAAAGAAGACTGGTATGATATGGAATGCCGAGCTAAGAAAAGAGATGCTCGTCATTTATTTAAGAAATTTCGACGTTTCTTTATCCGAGCCGTTACGTGAGTCTTACTGCAAAGCACGGCGAGAATATAAACATCTGTTAAAGAGAAAGGAAAAACAATATAATGATGCCTTGTTGACAGAACTACTCCAATCTGTAAACAGTCAGAAAGAGTTTTGGGATTGTGTGCACAAAATTTCAGGAAAAAGAAAATGACCCGTAAATGACGTAAGTCTTGAAACATGGTTTCATTATTTTAGAAATCAGCTTGAAGGAAACGATCATTCTCATGATGATCTAGTTAATGAAACTGACGTAAATGACACTGAATACGGTGATAACAATCTGAATCGTCCTATTTCTAAACAAGAAGTTTTAGTGGCTCTAAGGAAGATAAAACCTCGGAAAGCTGCCGGCCCAGATGGAATTATTGGTGAAGTTATAAAAAGTGCTTGCCAGCCAAACTTATTTCGAGAGAGTTTTTAGTTGAATTCTGTATTTCCTTATTTGACCAGGGGATATATCCCAGATCTTGGTCAGAATCCATTGTCATCCCATTGTATAAAAAGGAGATGCAAACGACCCAAATAATTACAGAGATATTTTGTTGTGTAATGCGTGCAGTAAATTGTATAATGCGGTTATTAACCTGAGATTACAGGAGTGGGTAGAAGAACATAATATTACGGGAGAATACCAAGCTGGGTTTGAGAAAAAAAAAAACAACTATTCTACTGTTGATCATATGTTCACATTGATAGCGTTTATACAAAAACAGTTTTATTTAAATCGTAAATTATATGTTGCCTTTATTAGTTTTGAGAAGCTTTTGATTCAGTGAATAGAACTCTATTGTGGCCTGTCTTGCTGAAAAATGGTATTCATGGGAAACCTTATAGATGTATTATAAGTTATGTATGAATGTGTGAAAGCAAGAGCGCGATCTGGTGTAGCTTTAACAGATCACATTAAATGTACTTCTGGTGTGAAACAGGGCGATGTCTGCGGTCCTGTCTTGTTTTCTTTATTTGTTAATGAATTGACACGGGAAATGATACATCGTGGATGGCACGGTGCACATTTCATAAACGATGTTCTAGACATTTTCATTCTCCTTTTAGCTGATGATGTGGTCTTGTTATCATAAACAGTGATAGGATTACAAACTCAGGTAAACACTTCGTAAGGTGTCGCTGCTTCATTGCAGTTAAAAATCAACTTGGCAAAAGGCCATATAATTGTATTCAGGAAGGGGTGGTATCTTGCAGCAAGAGAAAGATGGACATACAACGGATTTAGAATGCCTGTTGTTAATGTATTTAAGTATCTAGGTATCTACTTCTCCACACGTTTGAGTTTTGCCTTTGCTTGCGAGGATTTAGCAAGTAGAGCAAAAAAATGCATTATTGTGCATTATGAAAAAATTATCATTGCTAAAGAATGATTCCCTTACTCTGTTTTTGAAACTGTTTGATTGCCAGATTCAACCTATGTTACAGTATGGAGCTGAAATATGGGGCCTTGATGCTGCTGCTGTGCACTGTGAAAAAATCCATCTTTTTGTTGTTAAGAAATTTCTTGGTGTATCTTTGCAAACCGCGAACGATTTAGTATATGGTGAAACAGTTTGAATTTTGTTGTTAAATGTATCCTATATTGGTTAAAAATTGTTCAGATCCAGGAGCACAGATTACATCTCAAAGCGTATAGAATGTTGTTAGACTTAGACACAATAGAGGGTAGAAAAACTGGGTGACCAAGGTGAGGATGAAACTGTGTGAATATGCACAAGATCACAATTCCACTCTTCTAATTTTCGGCCACATGGCCTTTTCTCATTAGAATAGGCTAAATCTTCATAAAATCCCATTGCAAAAAAAAAAGTTGACATCAACAATCCAGATAACTGTCGAGGTAATGCACTGACAAGTGTACTGGGTAAGGTCTTCACACATCTCTTAAAACAGACGACTAAGTCGGTAGAAAGAGAAGAAAAGATCGTTGAAGAACAAGCAGGATTCAGATCAGGTTAAGCACGATAGCAGGTTTATAGCACGAGAGACCATATTTTCACTAAATTCTTTGGTTCAAAGACATCAAAAACATGTAGAAACAGCAAGCTGAATGAAGAATTTGTAGATTTTTGCTAGGCTTTTGTTTCGGTCAGCAGAAACTTGCAGAAGAACATACTGCGCAAAGAGGTAAATGGTAACTCTTATATGGCTCTCATGAGTTTGTACGACTCAATGCTTATACGTGTACAAAGACAGAGGTACATGATCTGACTTACTTTGAATGCCCACGTGGACTTAAACAAGGATCTGTGCTAGTTCCTTATTATTTTCGTTGCTAATCAGTGAACTTGCTGTGGAGGTGGCGTAAAAGAATAGATAAGACATGCATTTAATTCCGGTGCTGTTGAGCTATTTTCGCTATTGTTTGCGAATGCTGCTATTCTTTTGTCACACACTGTTCTAGAGCTGTAGAATCAACTAAATGTACTAGAGAAGGAGGCCATTAGATCAGATTTTGAAGTGAATTTGGACAAATGTGATGGTTTTCCGATAGACACGTTACAGACCACAAAAATGGTTTTATGTAAATGATGAGGTCAGGGTATCAAATTCGTATCAATACTTACGTCATTTATCTATCACAAAGTTGAGTCTCCAAAAATTCATGATTTCAAACTTGTAGAAAAGGGGGGGGGGGGGGGGGGGAAGGAGGGGGGGGGTTGGGGGGGCGCGCAATAAGGGGGGTTGGGGGGGCGCGCAATCGAAATGTTAAGATCCTTGAAACACTAAAATTCTATTGACATTGTGTTAAGTGTGTGTAGTTTGAGAACGACGAAACACTGTCATTTGATACCTGTCTTTCCATCAGGTGGGGCGCAGCAGTGAGCCACTTTTTTATCGGAACAAATGCCACCGTCTCTTTAGACATAGCGGCACGGAATCGGAACCAGACATCAAAAAATGCTACCTCGCAAATCAAGACGAAGAAACTGTTAAGGACCTCACAGCAGCCCCCGGACCGTGCCAGCCCATGGGTCTTTCTCCCTGTTCCGGCAGACGACCTGGCGTTACATGTGGTGAACGTCGTCGAGGAGAACATCTCACGGTCCCTGAAACTTCAGAAGGTGAAGGTCAGGGACAGTGGTCTACGGCAGCGAATCAGCGCCAAGGGGATGAACCGGGATCAAAGTTGGGACTTCTTCAACAATTAGTCTCGAGCGAGCTTATAGATTTCCGTGATGCGGCCAGGTACGTGTGTGTGTGTGTGTGTGTGTGTGTGTGTGTGTGTGTGTGTGTTGCGCGCGCGTACACACACACACACACACTCTCTCTCTCTCTCTCTCTCTCTCTCTCTCTCTCTCTCTCTCTCTCTCTCTCTCTTAATAATTACAGAGGCATCTCTTTGGTTGACGTTAGCAGTAAAATATGTAGCACTATCATTAACAGCAGATTACAGGAGTGGATTGAATGTAATAATATCACGGGAGAACATCAAGCTGGCTTTAAAAAGGATTACTCTACTGTCGATCTTCTTGCGTTTGTTCAAAAGCAATTTTCGTTAAATCGTAAAATTTATATTGCGTTTATTGACTTTGAAAAAGCCTTTGACTCCATTAACAGAAAGCTTGTATGGACAGTATTACTTAAAAACGGGGTCAAGGGTAAATTATTTAGTTGTGTTAGAGAAATGTATGAAATAGTCAAAACGAGGATAAGAAGTGGTTCCAGTCTGACAGACTTTTTTAATTGTGCCGCTGGAGTAAGACAAGGTGATGTTTGTAACCCTGCATTATTTTCTATGTATTTTAATGAGGTTGCTATTGAGGTTATCAGTAATGGCCTTCATGGTGGACGATTTGCATATGGTGTGTCAGAATGATTTATCCTACTATCAGCAGATGACATCGTTCTGGTTTCAGAAACGATAGTTGGCTTACAACGTCAGCTAAATAATCTGAGCAGGGCTGCCTCTTCATTAGAGTTGAAAGTGAACATGAATAAAAGCAACACCGTGGTATTTCGAAAGGGAGGTTATTTATCGGCGAGGGAAAGATAGATTATGATGGACTTGTTATACCTGTAGTGAATGTGCATAAATATCTGGGGATCTACTTTTCTACTCGTGTAAGTTTTAGCTTCGGTTGCAAAGACCTTGCATTTAGGGCAAAGAATGCTTTGGTTTGCATAAGAAAAAGATTGCATGCTTTAAACAATAATTCACTTGAGTTATTCTTAAAGATCTTTGATTCCCATATACAGCCTATTTTGATGTATGGCGCTGAAATTTGGGGTTTAGATCATGCCGTCTTTCATTGTGAGGTGGTGCATTGATTTGCTTTGAAGAAGTTTCTAGGTCTCGACAGGCGTATTTCTAATGATTTGCTTTATGGGGAGTCCAACAGATATCCATTGTTCATTACTTCAGCCGTTAAATGTGTTCGGTATTGGTTAAAGCTTTACACATGGATAATGGTAGATTGCCTAATAAGTCTTATGAAATGTTATTTGAATTGGATTTAAAGGGAAAAACGAACTGGGTTTCAAGTATGCGTCTGTTTCTGTATAAGGACGGATTTGGGGATGTTTGGCTGGCTCAGGGTGTTGGAAATCAAGATCAGTTTATTCGTATTTTTCACCAAAGGCTAATTGACTGTAGATGGCAAATGTGGGACGATCATATCCAGACTAGTGAACGATACAATTTGTACAGAAATTGTTCTAGTTTTCATCGTATTCAGCCTTATTTGAAATTCGATATGGACATGTATTTGAAGAGATCTATTGATAAATTTAGACTGGGAGTAAGGACTCATTTCTTAAGATACAGACAACATAGACAAAGTGATTTCGTGTGTCCATTGTGTACGCAAGATGAAGAAAATGAAATACATTTTCTCTTCATTTGCCCAGCTTTAAAAGATATTCGCCAAAAATTTATCCCACAGACATATTATAGGCGCCCATGCTTGTTTCGTTTACAGTTACTACTTAGCTCTAATAGTTACAACGTTATCAAGAATTTAGGCATGTTTTTGTTTAAAGCGTCTAAGATCAGAGAAATAATGACATCTTAATTGCTGCTCTTGCTTGTTTGGATGGCAGATGTTTTCCCTGATAAATTATTTGCTTCCTAGTTATAATGTAAATGGTTATACTCATTCCCCTTCAAATGGGCCGATGGCCTTACTGAATAAAATTCTGAAGTCTGAACTCTCTCTCTCTCTCTCTCCTCTCTCTCTCTCTCTCTCTCTCTCTCTCTCTCTCTCTCTTTCGAACACACACACACACACACACACACACACACACACACACACACACACACACACACACACACACCGCATTTGCATAGTCCCATCACAAACACAGCATGTTCACTACATACGCGCGCGTCCACTCCATTCGTTCGAAGGAGAGACTGAGGAAACAAGAATTCGCTTTTTTGCTCCCTTTACCAAACACAACAAAGAATGCCACAATAACATCAATACACACACACACACACACACACACACACACACACACACACACACACACACACACGCATTTTGGGATCCAATTTTCATGTTCAATTATTATGCAAACGTTTTCAATCACTTCTCTATGTACTTCTTACACATTTTTCAACCCACTTTTTTTTCTTTTCAATCAACAACACATAAGCATTGCATTTTTTCGTTTGTTTTTTTTTTATACTAAGCAGTTACCATGTAAATGTTTCTTATTTCTAAAAAAAAAGAAAAATTCCACCTGCGGGAATCAGCCTTCCAAGAGGTAGGTAATACGATCTGATGGTTGGACGCTGAGTTTTCTGGAAAGAAACCCCAAGTCCTAACGTTAGCTCTGGAACACGTAAGTTTGATTTTTTTTTCTAAAGATATTATACAGCAAAACATAGTAACAAATCAT
>JADBJO010015025.1:25000-27500 GCA_016801955.1 Conus betulinus
GTTGTGTCCTTTTTATGTCGTCGTTGTTGTCATTTAAAAAGAAAATTTTTTAACCTGGGGGCACCAAATGACGTAGAATGGCAGGGATCTCAGTGTAGCCTAGTTTTATCCGCAATAAATATATATTAATAGTTTAGTTACCGTGTTTTTTTATTGACTGTTCATGTGTCCATGCCGTCTGTGTTATCCGTCTTTTTTTTTTCAGGTCGGCTGCGCTTTGAGACAAAAAACAAACAAACAAACAAACAAACAAACTTACCATTTTGTAACTCTGTGTGTGATTTTTACCGTGGGGTACAGGTCACCCTGTGCAGTTACATACCCGTGGTGCCGGGCTACCCGGAAGTGTGCAACCTCACCACCCTGAACAGCGGGCTGCCCTGGTACTGCGGCCGTCCTACCACCCCTGGCCTTCAGTGTGTGGACTGGACCTGGGCGTCCAACACCCACTATCCCAGGCACTATGCAGGCACAGACACAGAAAACGCCATATTGCTTCCATACATTACCAAGTAAGCGGAAGGGGTGCGTTCCGTTTTTTTCTTAAACAGACAGCATGTTGACTGACGATGCGGAAAAGAACACATTCATTGTGGAGTCGGATCATGCCCACAGATAGTGGCCACCCTTAGCGTATCTCTGCAGGTAGTTTCAGTTTCAGTTTCATCAAGGAGGTGACACTGCGTGCGGACAAGTCCACATACGCTACGCCACATCCGGAAAGTTTGGAAACCACACTGCGCATGATTGAAAGCTGCTGGATAAATGAATTAATGACAAGATGATAGAATTTAAGAAGAGGGTCTCGAGGGTCTCGCGACTACGAGTTAACAGATATCTGACCAATGCATTAGCCTAACGCGTAAGGAGTGGTTGTATTAATTCTTACCCAAGACTAGCTTTACCCACTGACTCTGTGAATTGATGCCTGCTTAGATGGTTTACAATTAAAGTGAAAAATGCGCGAGTCTCTTGTTTTTTGGAGACTGCCATCACGCCTTCTGACAGTTGACCAGATTGGATTCCAAAGGTTGCAATTATTCACTTGACTACAAATTAAGTTCATGATTTTCAGATTTTGTCTTCATGGGTTCTTAAACTCCAAGCTAGCTCTTGGTCTACTGAAGTCTTTGTCCCTGACACTAGAGAAAATAATCTCATTAATCATTTCAGCCCACATTATTGGTGGTTCTTGCATTGCCGTCATTGCCTTAGTGCTGGCTCTTGGCCAGCTTTTGTTTAAAGCCATTCAGGCTACTATGTGCTTTATATATATATATATATATATTATATATATATATATGTATACATACATATATAGTTAAAAATACTGTGTAAACTGTTTTAGATTTTTTAAGGACATTTTTATATTGTTCACGATATATACGATATATATATATATATATATATATATATATATATATATACACACACACACACACACACACATATACATATATATATATATATATATATATATGTGTGTGTGTGTGTGTGTGTGTGTGTGTGTGTGTGTGTGTGTGTAAAGAAACACGAAAGAACCTTACGTGTGGATTTCGCTCTAAAGCCCGAGGTTTCCAGATAGATGCAGAGTACCGGACCGTCTGAGAGACAAATATAATAACACTACCAGAGTGTTATCTCTGATGTTGAAGTGGTCTTGTAAGGAATAGACGAAAAAACACACAAGCAGACGACAGAATAAGTATATGATATAAGTATACGCAGAATCATCAATATAATGATGTTGGTCGTCAATAGGAGAAAAAGAAAGAACTACTTGATTTGATATTTCTATGGGCAACGTTTTATTTCCTTTCATTAATGCAGAATTTATATAACGCCAATATTTCCAGCTTTTACTTATCAATCGAAATGCCAGTACACCGCAGATAACATAAACACATAATGGAAATGTTTCTGTATGACATTCTGAGGGGAAAAAAAATCACTAGATAAAGCAGTATGTAGCAAATAATGAACGCTTAGCGTGATATTAGTTATAGACCACACTGCAGTCAGAATTATTACTGGTATGGCTCATTCTTACACAGAACCGCCGGAGCCTAACCAGTTATATATAGTAGATTTGTAACATGAGGCCCCAGTTCAGTCACACAGAGGTTAAAATCTTGGTGGAAATAATCTCACTTACACATGTCATGGAAAAAACCGGAAACAGTCCGATTATCGTTACTTACCGTTCTGTGTGCGAGAGAGGTTGTTATTTTCATTATCATTATTATTAATATTATTATCATTATTATAAATATTATCATTATTATAAATATTATCATTATTATAAATATTTTCATTATTATAAATATTATCATTATTTTTATTATTATTAATGATGTTACTACTACTGCTGCTACTACCATTAAAATCATTGATATTATTATGTTCTTAATTTTGCTATTGTTGTGGTTGTGTTTATTTTTATCATTATGATTATTGTTGTTGTTATTATCATTATTGTTATCATTGTTATCATTATCAT
>JADBJO010015025.1:32500-37500 GCA_016801955.1 Conus betulinus
TAGAGATTTCTGTTTAAGATCTGTCAGGTCCCCATCTTGAAAAGACACACAGATACGTATGTGTGTGTGTGCGTGTGTATGTGTGTGTGTATGTGTGTGTGTGTGTGTGTGAGTGTGTGTGTGTGCGCGCGCGCGCGCGCGTATGTGTGTGTGTGTGTGTGTGTGTGTGTGTGTGTGTGTGTGTGTGTGTGTGTTAATCTCTAAATCCGCTTGACGGCTATTGAAACACGAAAAATTCCCCGCATGTATCGTCCGAAAATACATTAGACGCACATCTCCCCTTATCTTTCAGGAAACAATAGATGTGCAACAACAGAAGTTTGTTGATTATTGAGACAAACACGTTCAACGTCGCATTCGTTGCTCAAAAAAATGAAAACATGCATTATTGCTGATGATTAATATCGCTGACAGAAAGACTTCCGGTTTTGTGTGTGTGTGTGTGTGTGTGTGTGTGTGTGTGCGCGCGCGCGCGCACGCGCGCGCGCGCGTGCGTGCTAGCGTGCTTTGTACGTGCGTGTGTGCGGTGTGTGTGCGTGTGTATGTGTGTGTGTGTGTGTACGCGCGCGCGTGCGTGCGTGTGCGTGCGTGTGTGCGCCTGCGTGCATATATAATCTCATTGACAGGAAAAGGGCATGCAGTCAGACTTCCTTTTTTTTTTCTTTTTTTTCTTCATTATGTCTGGTTTTGTGTTGAATCTCATCAACAGGTCAAGGCATGCGGACTCTCGCCGGGTGCCCAGCGCTGAACGAGGCAGCCTCCAAATTCAAGCACGTGCCGCTCGCTTATTACTGTCCCGAATACCAACTGCTGCTGTCCTGGCATCCCCACGCCTACCCCTTCTTCAGTGGCAGCAGAGCGTGGGCCCCCTCCAAGGTCAAGAGTCCCCGGGCCGCATCCTGGAGGAGTTACCTGCCACCGGAAAGTACGTCATCGTGATCCATCTTTTCATGCACTTCGCCGTTCACACATCTACGTGTACAGGCTACACGTCCGGGACGCGGCTCAGGGGGTACGTGACCTCCTCCAGCGTAATCCCACCGTGAAAATCTTCATCCGAGGCCCTCACGCGCTGAACGCCGTCAACATCAACTTCCAGAGCGACCTCCACGCCACTCGTACCCACCACGTGCTGCAGGAGGAGTTCCGAGACTTGAGAGATCGCGTGGTGTTCCTCAACATGATGGACATGACCGTGGCCAACGAAAACTGTCACATACACCCCAGTTTCCACGTGGTGAGGACACTGTGCGAGATGATCGTGTCTCACGTGTGTCCGACATAGTGCTCTCGTCAAATGCTTCCTTTTTTTTTTTTTTTTTTTTTTTTTTTCTCTCTCTCTCATCTCGCAGTGTTGGAGTATGACAAAGTACACAGCTGGTAAGGTATTTTTGTTAGACCTATTAGTAACAAGTTGATCAGTTGGCTCATCACGAAACAAATGGTCAAGAAATTCCAGACAGATCTGTATTTTCTGTCATCAATTTACTCTCTCTGTCTCTCTCTCTCTTCTCTCTCTCTCTCCTCTCTCTCTCTCTCTCTCTCTCTCTCTCTCTCGCTCTCGCTCTCTCTCGTCTCTCTCTCTCTCTCTCTCTCTCTCTCTCTCTCTCTCTCTCTCTCTCTCTCTCTCTCTCTCCGGATGGTTTTGTTCATTTCATCATTATTTATTTGTAAACCCCCCCTTGCCTGAATGGCGAGCTAAACTGAAGGCAATACATCATCATCAAAGCGTCTCTCTCTCTCTCTCTCTCTCTCTCTCTCTCTCTCCTCTCTCTCTCTCTCTCTCTCTCTCTCTCTCTCTCTCTCTCTCTCTCTCTCTCTCTCTCTCTCTCTCTCTCTCTCTCGATGGCAAGTCACGGAACTGGCGTTTGCTTTGTTTTTGTTTGATTGTTTGTAATTGGGTTTTTTTTTTTTTCGCAGGGGGGGGGGGGGGGGTTGCTGTTGTTGGTTTTTTTTTGTTTTTTGTTTTTTGTTTGAGTATGTTTGTTTGTTAGTAAAGCTGGGTGTGGTGCCACAAGTCTGATCTCTCGCGTCCTGTCTGAGGCATTATTCCCACGCCCAGTAATTCCGACTGGCACCAACATAGCCACACCCAGGTTCCTCCTGTTGAGCAGCCCGAGCACCTACACTCCACAGGGATCAGTCAATACCAGGTCGTCATGAGGCAACACCACCCCCCCCCCCACCCACCCCCAGAGGAGACGATAGTGGAAGGTTTACTTTTATAGAAACGATGTTAACACAAAATAGCATCAGTTTTTAAGTCTTTTTTCCAGCAGTTACTGAGTAATTAATATTTAGTCATGACAATACATCTTTGCCCATGTCTATGAGCTGTTAAAACATGCTATTGTTCTTCTTTATTGAGTCAAAGATACACCAAGGCATACTTCTATAAAACTACCATTTTTTTCCCAAATGTTGCAAAAAGTGGGTAGAGAAATCAAAATGAAAATTGTTCAAATTGTTTTCCTTAGCATTTCTTATTTTAAAATGTGTGGTTCAATAAGATGTTTGGGAGCTATAGTTAAGTAGATTATGATGAGGAAGTACAACACTGATCGACGCACTCTCTGTAATATGTGATATCTTGTATGTGTTTCTACGATGCATAATTACACATAATTATCAGGGAAAACACGGGTAAATTTAGTGAATGAGCAATACCTCAATGTGTTTACTTTGTTTCTCAACTGAACCATCAGGTGTGCTGGGATTTGACACTAATGCACTCATCGATTTCATCTTTTCTTTCATAGTTTTACAGGTTAACCAATTATTGCATCGGTGCAACTTGAAATAGAAATTCCCCATTTTGCACGTTTTCAAAACATAATTTGGACGTTAGATATAGTATCGAAGAGGACATTGAGCTCCAGATTTGCACATGGTGCTTGTCTCTGTGTGGTTTTCGTATGAAACGTTCTGTGCTGACCTTCGCGACGAGAGTTTTAAGAGCACTATTACGCCTTTGACTTTGGCCATATATTTTACATGTCACTTTAGCGTAGGCTCAAGTTGTATGCGACCTTCACGCAGTGATGTATGTGTGTTGCAACACGCATTTTACAGGCGTTGAAAGTCGAGTTGGCCTGCTTTCTCTCTCTCTCTCTCTTTGCTAGTTCTTCTTTCCTTCCCCTTCTCTCTCTCTCTCTCTCTCTCTCTCTCTCTCTCTCTCTCTCTGTGCTAGTTCTTCTTCTTCTTTCCTCCCCTTCTCTCTCTCTCTCTCTCTCTCTCTCTCTCTCTCTCTCTCTCTCTCTCTCTCTCTCTCTCTCTCTCTCTGCTAATTCTTCACCATTTTTCTCTCTCTGTGATTACTAAATCTTCTTATTACCCCTCTCTCTCTCTCTCTGTCTCCCTCTCTCTCTCTCTCTCTCTCTCTCTCTCTCTCACTCTCTCTCTCTCTCTCTTCTCTGCTTCTTCTTCTTCTTTCGTCCCCTTCTCTCTCTCTCTCTCTCTCTCTCTCTCTCTCTCTCTCTCTCTCTCTCTGGGATGTAGAACTGTATTCATTTGGTACAGCTGTGTTTTGGTTAATCTCTCTCTCTCTCTCTCTCTCTCTCTCTCTCTCTCTCTCTCTCTCTCTCTCTATCCGTTTTACGGCTGCGTGATATATTGTCACTAAGTTTATAATTATAGTCTTAGGTAGTGTATGAACATTTCAAGAAGAAGAAGAAAAAGAAAAAGATGAGGGAGGGAGGAAAAAGATTATGACAGCATCTCTCTCTCTCTCTCTCTCTCTCTCTCTCTCTCTCTCTCTCTCTCTCACACACACACACACACACACACACACACACACACACACACATACATACACACGCGCACACACACGCACGCACGCACGCACGCACGCACGCACATGCACGCACGCACGCACGCACACACACACACACACACACACACACACACACACACACACACGTGTGCGCGCGCGCTTGCACACACGCACACACACACACACACACACACACACACACACTCGCACACATACACACATCATGATAATAATCGTTATGACTATTGACGCTAGGACTTTATTGTTGCTAATTGATAATTGATTGTAGTATTGCTCGTTCTTGTCTTGCCTTGTAACCACATCATGTAACTGTCAAAAAAAAAATGTGATATTACTGATGCATTGTAATTGTCTAATTATCATTCTTAGCAGCTTGCTGTATGTTAATATTTTACAAAAGGAATGTCTCTCTCTCTCTCTCTCTCTCTCTCTCTCTCTCTCTCTCTCTCTCTCTCTCTCTCTCTCTCTCTCTCTTCGATAGGAGGATCGCTTATTCTATGTCTGTGTGTGCTTTTTTTTTTTTTCTCGTCTTTGAAATTAATTTCTTTATTTTTGTTTGTTGTTGCAATTGCTTTCTCTTCTCTTTTTTTTTCCCTTTAAAGTCATATTCGCCTTAAATGTTAGTAGATGAACAACTCATCAATTTTTTAATGCATTTGTGAAGATATGTGTGTTTGTTATAAATTTTTGTAAGTCTTAGTCGCTAGTTATGCTTAGTAGTCGCTAGTCATGCTTAGTTAGTTAGTCCCTTAGTGGGGCAAGGGCCGGATGAAAAAAGAAGAAAAAAAAAAAAGTGTCGAGTTGGCCTGTGGAAATAAAGATCATCATAAAGATCATCATCATCATCATCATCATCTCTCTCTCTCTCTCTCTCTCTCTCTCTCTCTCTCTCTCTCTCTCTCTCTCGGATGGTTTTGTTCATTTTATCATTATGTATTTGTAACCCCCCCCTTGCCTGAAAGACGAGCTAAACTGAAGGCAATACATCATCAAAGCGTCTCTCTCTCTCTCTCTCTCTCTCTCTCTCTCTCTCTCTCTCTCTCTGTCTCTCTCTCTCTCTCTCTGTGTTTCTTTCTCTCTCTCGATGTAAAGTCACGGAACTGGCGTTTGCTTTGTTTTTGTTTAATTGTTTGTAATTGTTTGTTTTTTTTCGCAGGGGGGGGGGGGTGGGGAGGGTTGTTGCTGTTATGGGGTTTTTGTTTTTGTT
>JADBJO010015025.1:42500-45343 GCA_016801955.1 Conus betulinus
CTCAGCCTTAAACAGTGTGTGGGGGAAGCAAGCAGTGGAACGAAGAGGACATTGTGCGTGCACATCGTGTAGGGCAGGCTAAGTCGGGAGAACCTAGACCCATGATCGCTAAGTTCCGAAACTGGACTGATAAAATGACTGTGCTGACGGACAGGGAGTTCAGGGGGAGGCTGGAGAAGAGGGGAGTACGCGTGCCAACGACCTGACGCGACGACAAGCCGGCATCGTGGCACAAGCCAGGAAGGACGGCATGTCAGCCTACTTCTACAAGGGGAGGCTGACCGTCGGCCCTAGAAGATCCGACTCGAGGACGTACGCCGAGGCGACAGCAGGGGCAATGCCATCAACGGCAACAGGTGAGACAACAGCGGCAGCCACACCGGGTGCGACGCCGGGTGCGACGATGACACGATCGACTAGGAGGGACACGCCCCCTGACAACAACCAACGCGCTGTGCGAACCAGAAGTAACACGCTGGAAGGGGATTCCCCTAGCCTTGAGCACGTGACTCCGACATCCAATCAGCGACCACCTCTTCACCACGGAGCGAACACAGGGTCAGCTCCACGCTTGACTGGTGACAGGGATGGCAAGGACAGGGACTGTCAGATACGTGACGCACGTGCAGCAAAGGGTGGGCCAAGCAGAGAACGACAGCAAACCGGTTTACGCCGCTACTTGGGTGGCAGTGACAGTAAACAAAAGGGAGGGAGTGGGAGAAAGACACGCTCAAGCAATGACAAATAGCAAGAGGCAGACCGCCGGTCACTGATTTTGAACTTTTTGAATTATAATGTGAGAATTTGTATACTAAATTAAATGATGTCTCTTTTGTTAAATACATCAATTCTTTTGATTTTGTATGTTTAACTGAAACCTTCACTGACAATCGTTTTGATTTTGGTAGTATATTTCAAGATTATATTAAATTGCAGGCGCCTGCCCAAAAATTGTCTGTTCATGGCAGAAATTCCGGTGGAGTTCTTTTTCTGGTGAAAAAGTGCTTTGCAGAGAGTTTATAGAGGAAATAAAACTGGAATGTGACAATGCCATTGCTATTAAACTTAAAAGGGTTTGCTGAATGTTGATAAAGATGTAGTCATTGTTGCATGCTATATTGTACCTGAGGGGGGGCCAGCCTATAATAATTTAGAGTCAAAAAATGGCATACACATACTTGAAGAAAATTTGCTACAATGTATAGAAAAGGATGAGGTGTATCTGATGGTGTGCGGTGATCTGAATGCGAGAACGGGATCTGAACAAGCGCGAATGGAAAACATGATGAACTTTGTGCACAATGATGACACTGATGATGATGAGAAAGAGACTGGCTGGCGTGTGTCAAAGGATCTTGTTGTAAATAACTTTGGTAGATCACTGTTGGATTTTGCTTCTTATTTGATCTGAGTATTGTTAATGGATCTTGTATTAATGATTTGAATGGTGAATTTACATTTTTGTGTCTCCCCAGGGAAGTAGTGTCATTGACTATTTTATAGTCTCAGATGAACTGTTAGACAAGTGCGAGTTAAAAGTTGGTGACAGGCTATATTCCTGGCATCTGCCAGTTGAACTAGCTTGGAGAAACTGTGTGTATGAAGATAGTGCTCCCCAGCTACCACAGTGTGAACATAAAGAAGAAAAGATAGTATGGTCTGACGAGCACAGCGGAATATATAAAGAAGAGTTAGAGTCTGATGAATTTAAAGAGTGTTTTAAACACAGCACAACGACATCTCGCTACTGATGTTAACAGAGCCATAGAATGTTTAGTAAATGCAATGTATGCGGCTGCAGCATGTATGGTTAGGAGAGTTTGGGAGAAAAAAAAAACATTTAACGACTGGTTTGACATTGAGTGTGAACAAAAGAAAAAAATAGTCGTCCGGCTTCTTAGGTCTTATCGAGAGCTAGATCACCTGAATATAAAGCATTGCAGAAAGATGCCTATGTAAAAGAAAGAAAAGAATATTCTCAGATGAAAAGAGAGAAGAAGAGAGAGTATGATGAAACTAGAATTAGAAAGCTCAAAGAGTCAATCAAGGATCCGAAACTTTTCTGGGCAACTATAAGAGCTGTTAATAGGAAGATGATGATTTTTAATGACATAAGCCATCAACAGTGGTATGATCATTTCTTCAATGTCTTCAATAGTTTCGAAAGTACATCAGTACATGAAACTGTTGAACATGAAGAACTAGAGGAGGAAGAAAACGAAGAGGCATTGTTTCACGATCCAATTACTAAACAAGAAGTAGCTGATGCGATAAAAAATCTGAAAAGTGAAAAAAGTGGAGGTACAGACAAAATTGTAGGTGAAATGTTTTAAACATTCAAATATGAAAATGGTGGACTTTCTAGTCAAATTGTTTAACACTATTTTTGATAGTGGAATGTCCCCCAATAAAAAGGGTGACGCAAATAACCCGGATAATTATAGAGGAGTAGCTTTAACTAACGTTATAGGTAAAATCTATACAAGCATTTTAAATAAAAGATTAACTAAATGGGCAGAAAGGGAAGCAATAATTATAGAAGAACAAGCAGGTTTTAGGAAAGGCTACAGCACCCATAGACCACATTTTCACTTTATATGCACTTGTTCAATTCTTTATAAACGAACTAACTAGCGATAGAAATTAACAAAAAACGCAGGCACGGTATTCAAATGATACCTGGTACAGTCGAAATCTTCATGATGGTTTTTTGCTGATGTTATTTTACTTTCTGATACCACCCGTTGGTCTACAGAACCAGTTGACCACTCTCAAAGAGAAGCATAGACCGATGTACAGTTAACTGTTACCTAGATAACAAACATTTGGTCTTTAGAAATGGG
>JADBJO010015026.1:0-45341 GCA_016801955.1 Conus betulinus
ACAAATACATTCAAAGGTTAAAAAACAATGAAAAATAGATTGCATCAGTACCATGCATCTACAAACAAGGGTGCATACTGACATCCACCCACGCACGAAACAGAAAACACACACACAAAAACACATGATCCCACACACACTGTCGCACAACGGCACACAACAGCATTGCCGCCTGCCACACACACACATGCACATAGTCACAGCAATCAAATTGATGGCCAAGGGAAAGGGGAGAAGAAAGAACTGCATATATAAAACTAATTGAATCTTACTTTTGGTGTCCATCGTGTTAGCCAACAGTGATGGCATCATCTTCATTGTTTGACTCGAAAGGTATCTTTTTTGCAGCCTGTGGATTTGAGAATGGTCTCCATCTGCCTGAGGGAGTCGACTGTAGACTACTGGCGGACACAGGTCCACTTTGTTCACCACCACCATCCCTGGCAACCCCCAGGGCCAAAGCATAGCCCTAGATGTTCCTTTGTTGTGCCCACTGGAAATACATTTTTTTCTCTCTCTTTAAATTGCTTTTTTTATAATGTCAATAACCAATCGCAAGAACTGTTTTTCCTTAAGTGGAGTATTAAAAAAGTATGTCTTTTTTAGTGTGATTTTTTTAATCACAGTGTGTGTGTTAGCAGCCATGAGGTTTTACAAAGCAGCGCATGAATGTGGAGAGATGGATTACAACGATTTACAGTAAGCTTATTTTTATATTCCTCATACATTAGAACTGTCACAATGGAAGTAAGATCAGAGCCAAACAAGTCAACTGTTATGCCCTCTAGAGCAAAAACATCTCTTTTTTCTACACAGTATGCATTGAATTACCATCAACATACCATTCTCCTAATGAACATTGACATCGGGTGACCAAAAAAGAAAATCTCGAAAATAAAGGTGCAAAAATCCAGGGGCCACCAGAACCACAGATGCAGGACAAAACATCAGACTTGTCAATCTTTGCAGCAAAAGGTCATCCTCACCATCCACCCGAAAAATAAAAACAAATGCTAAAAATGAACACGGTCAGTACAGACCCCTGTGATGCTAGAGGGAGCCTCCCATTGGAAGAAGTCAGCAGCTCACCTATCTGGGCAGTGTAGTCAACCAGAGAGCGGGGGAACTGATGCCAATGTGTGAAAACCAGATTAGGCCAAAGCAAGAGCAGCCTCATCACTCTGAAAACATTTGGAAGTCTCAAACTAATCCACCACCAGGACGAAAATCCTCACCTCTTCAGCTCAAACATCAAATCTGGCCTCAATTGTATGGATCAGAAACACCTGGCGAACCACAAAGACCACCATTCAAAAACTGCAGACATTTGTTAAAAACCACCTGCGATAGATCCTCCGCATCCACTGGCCAGAGACAATCAGCAACAAAGAGCTGTGGGAAAGAAGTAACCAACTACCAGTAGAGCAAGACATCCATAACGAAGATGGCAGTAGATAGGACACGTTCCAAAAGTCCCCTGACAAACACCACCAGAAAAGCCCTGACCGGGAAATCCTCAAGGCAAGAGAAAGCGAGGAAGACCAAGAAATACCTGAAGGCACAACCTGGAAGCAGATACCAGGCAGATGGTTTACAGCTGGGCGAAATAGAAAAAAGATTGCCCAGGACTGTGGTGTTGGCATGCAGCTGTTGATGGCCTATGCTTTGGCAAGAGCAATGAGCCTAAGTAAGTAATGTATCTTGGCTTTGAAGAGCCTGAGGGACATTGCCAACAAAAGGAGGCAAGTGGGCTTTGACTGAATTTGAATTTGAGCACTTTACCAAAAACTACTCCATGGGTCTCTCATTATAGGTAAAATTACCATGCAACATGCGAAAAGGAAAACCGTAAACAAAACAAAGCATTCTTCACTTTCTTATGTGATATTACAGTCCCTTGGTGTAACTTACTCTTCAGTCTAAATAAATTCAATTCCGTTGATAGGAACTGCACCTGCCCACTGTGCACATCATTTACAAAAATTTATTCAAATTAAATGCCAGCATCCCTTTTGAAGTCAATGCTCAACTTTTTCTTCATTCAAAATATAAAAAGAGTAACAGTACTTGCACACAGGCCAGATGTCTATTATTAAAAAGAAAACAGCAATAGAAGGCCATTTTTGTCTAGTTAGGAAGATGGGCATGAAATGCATGTATTCAAAGAGCATCGTTAATCCATGACTGGAGTAGTTCAGCTCCTTTTCACAAAGCAAACAATGCGCCATTCCCAGCTTGATCACTCTCTAAATCACAAATGCAAATTGAAATGAAATGAGACAAATGCAGGAACAGTAAAGCAATAAACAGTAAGTAAGTCGAATAACTGTGGCTCCCATAAGAAAATCTAACACAGTAACTTTTATTCAAGACTGGCACAGCCTTTTAAACTTGAATAAGTCAGACAAATACAAAGATGAACAATCTAATAATGGGGGGGGTGGGGGGGGGGGTGGGGGGGGGGGGAGGGGGGGGGGGAGGGGGGGGGGGGGAACGCAGGCCAACAACACCTCTGTCATCATAGCAACGACATGGTAAAGAGTTGGAACATGAAATTAAGAAAATACATTATACAGATGAAAACTCCTCGCTAGCTGCATGACGGAACCGTCGTTATCCCTTTCAAAGGCAGACCTATTTGCCATTGCGAATGAAAGGCCTAGAAGCAGCAATACAAATAGATCTGCCTTTGAAAGGGATATCGATGGTTCCCTCATGCAGCTAGTGAAGAGTTTTCATATCTATAATATTATATTTTCTTAATTTCATGTTCCCATTTTCTTCATCTTCAACGCCCCCCCCCCCAAAGTCCAAATCTTACCCAAGTCATTACTATGATGACAGAGGTGTTTGTTGGCCCTGCCCTTGTTTTTCCCCCCCATTATTAGATTATTCATCTTTGTATTTGTCTGACTTTATTCAAGTTTAAAAGGCTGTGCCAGTCTTGAATAAGAGTTACTCTGTGTTAGGTTCCAAATGCAAGTTGAAACTGACGGATGGGAACTGCTTTTCATTCCACTTTCATTTCTGCATGTTGACAACTTATCACTTCCTCAACTGTCCTGAAATGATTTACAATGTGTGTCACACAAGACACTGTGATAGTTTTACATAACTTTCAAAAGACAAAGCAACTGCATGACTCACAACCAGAAAATGGCAAAGAATACATTGCCTTCACATACAACGTGTTTACCACTGAATTCATATGATTAATAAATGCAGAAGCACTGTGATACACACATAACAGTCACTGACAGCATTGCTTTGAAAGTAGTGTCATGGTAACTTGAGACTGGAAAATAGATTTAAGGTGATGAAATGCTTCACATTTCCCTTCACCCCTCCATTTCTCAGACTCTTTTCCACTCCCATATTCATTTTTTTCTCCCACTGAATGTCAGTTGAATTTCTTGTTAAGCCTCAGATGAGAGGAGAATTCTCCTGACTGAACATTTTTTTGCGATCCACCTTCTCTCCTCTACCCACCTTTCCACAATGCCACCTTTCCTTACATTTTTGGGAAGAAAAAAAAACTAAGCATTTAACTAAAAGGTATCAAACAATTCACAAGCCACACATGGTATCGACTGTTACAGAGACAAAGATAGATGACATTCTGAATACACATCAAATATATTAACTGCTGTCAAACACACTCTTAGTGTGTAGGTGTTATTCTGTTTTTGTGGATTTCAGTTCTTTTGTTCAACATAAAGAGAGGATTTGTAGTCTGGATGACTCATTTTTGCCCCACTAAAACTACCTTATTTCAAGTTAGCGGACAACATATGTGAGGTATATAAAGTGTTCTGACACTACCCACCAATGCCAGTGGTAGCACTGACAACAAGCAAGGCAAAGGTCTGGGCAGTTGCCAGTCAGACCAAAGATGGTAGTGCGCAGTACTTGTGGTGACCAGCCAGATCTATCAGGGTGATCAGTTTACTGGAGCTTTCACATATCTCCTCCACACTGCGGCACTCTGCATAGTTCACCACCTGAAATCATAACATGACACAATTACCAGTCCACAACATTAATACTGTCCTTTCCTTATGTTTCTATTAAATAAATGTATAGCAATCACTTTATTGTTCATTTTGTTTGTTTGTTTGATAGTTTGTTTGTTTTTCTTTTTTTTCTTACTTACACTGCTTTAGGTAAACAGCTAAGCATTAGGTGAACAGTTAACATACATTAACTTTAGTCCTTGTCTGTTTCTGACACATCCAGTTTATCAAAAATTATCTTTACTAAAACTGATATGCCCCAAACCTTAAATAAACGTTAGCGAACCGCCCCCCAAACGTGGACAAACGAATAACAAGACAAAACACGACGCGTTTTGACATCTCAGGTCTACTTTTTGGCAAGATACAAAACATTCGGACAACGAAAATGAACGAGCAATCACTTATCTTCAATCACTTCAGCGCAAGACAGATGCTGAATTTTTTATTCAACGCCTATCTTGCGCTGAAGTGATAGAGGGTTTAGTGATTGCTCATTCATTTTCGTTGTCTTCATTGTTTTGTATCGTTGTCTTCATTGTTTTGTATCTTGCCTGAAGAAGACCTGAGAGGTCAAAAGGCATCGTGTTTTATTTTGTGATTCATTTGTCCACATTTTTTTTTTCAGTTCGCTAACTTTTATTTAAGATTTGTTTAGATTTCTGCCTGCAGTCGTCTCACTTTGCATCTAGATCTGCTATGCCAAACCATAAAACCTTACTTGACTCTGCAAAAGATACAGGTGATGAGAATAAAAGCATTTGTTATGCATTTTTGTGGCAGAATAGAGTTCATTTGATGTGTCATATAAAAACAAAGACCAAAATTGTCAAACAAGAACGATCAAAAACAAAACACATTCAGGTTAGTACCCCAGTACACGTGATCACATGTAAGTATTCACTTCTGATATTACTTAAGGCAAAATTTGCAGTGGATATTGTTAAAACCAAACAGGAGAAATGGAAGTGTACCTGTCCTCTGTCATCAAAGCCAAGGATGTCATAGGGAAATGGAGGAAGTACGTCCAGATTGGATCTCATGCAATGTCGGAAAAGGTTAAGGCGAGCACATCCTCGTCCATTGTCCAGCTCTCCATGAGTCAGCACTCCCCGCAGAGTGGACTTGCCTGCTTCCACATTTCCCAGCACAGCCAACCGAAGATCTATGAACTGAAATAGTAAACAACATTTTTTCCCTCTTTAATATTTAGCTTCTAACACCTGGATTTACCAAGAAAAGAAAGATTTTGACTGTCATTAATGCCATCATGCCACTGGTTCAGACGATAGGGAGACCACAAGGGCTGAACTGGGGAAGATGCTTCCAAAAGCCAAATCATTAGTTCGACAGTTTGAGAGACTAAAGTTACAGAATGGCTCCAATCATGTCTTTGCTACAAGTGCTAAATATCAAAGAGGTCTAGTGCTGAAGACATCCATCCATGGGTCAGCTGCAAGCAACCAAGCCTCTCAAGGTCATCTCTATCAACTTCATGGTTCTTCAGCCTGCCACGATCATCATGACAATGTTTCAGGGTATCACCAATGTGTTCACCAAATGCATCACTGCAATAGCAACATGTGATTAAACTGCTGCCACGGTGGTCTGGGCCCTAATACAGAACTGTTTTCTTGTACTATGGTGTTCCCCCTGCACAATCACAAAGATCAAGAGAGGGTGTGTTGAGGCCGACATCATTGAAAATGTTGTGTGAACATATGCAATCGAGAAGTCTCACGTCATGCTGTATAACCCTGCAGTAAAAGTCCATGTTAAAGGTGCAACTGACCTATGCACAATCTGCCAAAGACACTTTCAAATGAGCAGCAGAGACAGCTTAAGTTACTGCCAGAGCTTGTTCATCTGTATAATTGTACCTCCCAACCCACAACTGGATTTCTCCCTTCTATGCAGATGTTTGGTGGCAAATGTCACTGGCATTTTCTGATTTATTAGTCACAACTTAAGCTCAGTCTCCAACAGCGAAGAAAGACAACAATTCTTAATTCACACAGTTCATATGAAATCCCAGTTGACTGTAGTTCATAGGAATTAGAAACTATGATAAAGGCTTTCTATGTCATACATGTATCAAACGAAGCTGACTTATTTTGATCTATAAAAGTAAGTAAATATGTTGACTACATGCAAACTAGAATGATCTAGTGTTTCTGGAAAAAAAAACAACAACAAAAACCAGCTTTCGACTTTGGAAAAAGGAACATACTTGACTGGATCATAAGCAGGCTGGTTTTGAAACTGATAAAACAAACTCATATTCATTAAAAAGTGTATTCACCTTTCATTCTACTTTGCAGCAATGTCAAATAAAGAGGAAAACAATCTGACACTATGGTGAAAAAAAAAAAAAAAGAGAGAGGAGGAAGAAGAACAAACTTAGTCATTTTGAAAATCTGTTAACAGAAGTCATGAACAGAAGTTTCTGAACAAACAACTGTCTTACAAGAATCAACAGATCCTCCTATGCTGATAAGGCTATAAACTGTCATTATTATGCATTTGATACACATACTTATTCTGCAAGAATACTCCTTACCAGTGCTCGAACACTGAATTCACAGCTTCCATCAAGTTTCTTCCCTCACACTTTTACTAGGTATACACTGTGAGTGATAATATGAATGACCAACAAGTCTTACTGTTTTCAATTTCATCATATTCATACAGCACAACCAAGTTATCCCTTCAGGCATTTTCATATTCATACTGCCACAACCAGTTATCCCTTCAAGTATTTTCATATTCATACAGCACAACCAAGTTATCCCTTCAATCATTTTCAGTGAGAGCATGTAAAAGTATCTACAAAAGTAACAATTAACATCCAAAATTAATCATGAAGGAAACAGAGTGACAAAGAAAAGAGTCAAAGCAGTTTACCTCTTGGTCCTCTGGAACTTTCCTGACAAGGATTTCCAATGCTTTCCGTACATCAGTGCTGTTTTGCTTGGATTCCACTGTCTTCTCCTCGCAGAACTGTCAGCGATGCACCTAGCCTAGAAAGAAATCCAATTTCAAGACCTTTTTTTTATATCATATCATGAAAAATTTACTTTTAAAATTGAAAACATTACTAAAAACGTAATATTCAAAGTCATTTCCAAAATCTCTAAAACCAATCAGATACATTTGAAAAATGATACAATAACAACAACACAAACCTCATCACTTTAATCCAACTTAGAAATGTTTAAACTTTAATGGTATTAGTTGTACATCTCTACATGACTATCTGTATCAGTTCTCAATTATCTCCATAGGTATTCATTCTTTTCTGTGAGAAAATCAAGAAACTGGTTCTGTGCAACACACTTGAAACATAACTTGATAAATACACCCTGTTATAAAAAAAAAAACATGTGATATAACATGCTTATGGATAGATAATCTTCAAATCAGGTACAAAATCACAGTTCATTTTATGTGTTGTTTTGTAAAGAAAATGAAAAATGTCATAGCACAGACAGCAAACATTCAGACACTAAGATAATACCTTTGTGACATCGTTTCCAATGTGGACAAAGATGCCTTCAAGTCTGCTTCATTGAGACCGGTCAGAAGACCATTATCTTCCACTCCAATTTCGTAAATGGCTTCACCATTCCCCTCTTCCAGACGCCATTTCATTTGCGTGACAAGGTGTTCAAGGCGCGATGGTGATGGATTCACAAGTTTTCAACTGTCAATAAAATAAGAAACAACATGATCTTATCTTCTTCAGCCATCTTCAAGTTATTGCTGTATCAAATGTAACAACCTATCATTTACACTCTCTTCCAGAAAATTAAGCTCTTTAATGGTTGCTATACATGCATCTTTTCTGACCAGAACAACAGTAGCAATACTTTAATCATTCATTTGATAACATTTGTCTAGAAAGTTTGTCATGCTACTGATAACCCTAACAAAATAACCCGTTAACACCGTTGCATAATCCTGTCACCAAGTTAAAATGAAAAAGGACTTCATTTTGTTCATGTTGATCACAGAATGGGTAGCAAAGTATTTTTCAGCAACATTCTGAACAGTATTATTCATATCATCACCAATGCATCACTATGATCAGAAACTGGACAAAGCTTCCTAAAACATCCAGAGATCTGAAGAAAAGTAATTTTTTGATCAAATAATGTTCATAGAGAAGATAAACATCTTTAACAAAATACACCCCATAAAATGACAGTTAAAACTGTATATGAGTGTGGCATTTTATATACAGTATTACACCACACAGAATATTGGGGGGGATAATGTACGCAGAATGGACAAGAGTAAGTATTTGGTGGAAAAAAATGGGCCTTTAGTGTGGAACAGTTTTCAACCTGTTCACACCACCAAGACGAATGGTAGGGCTAAGCTGGAAAACTGTTCTTGTAATGTGGCAATTCAAATAGGACAGTTTAACCAAACTTGTTTAAGATCATTCAGAATCCAAACACCAACTCTCTTTCTTTTCTGATTTCACCTTTGGCTGGCTCAATCTAGCTATCCTACCTTCCCTGTGGTTACTCTCATTTTTTGTCCATTTTCAACTATCTTACTTTTACTACTCTTGCTCATCATTTTAGTCTAATATATAAGTTAACCACCTTGATTTGTTTTTTTTCTTTTAATTTTAGTATACAGATTTTATCTCAGAAGAAAATGTTTTTTTTTTTCTCTTTCTTTTTTGGGAAAAAAAAATCTATATATATATACTCACCTTATATTCAACATTTCCTTCTTCTTCCTGAAACACACACACAACACACACACACACACACACACACACACACACACACACACGCACACACACACACACACACACACACACACACAGAGTATGCACCACCATTACAAACAATACTCAATGACATTCAAAAGGTGCTAAAACTAGTGATTCTACAAGCAAATAAAATCATACCTTTTTACAACAAATATTTTGCACTTATAATGGAATTTAATTTGGCACATACAAAAAGCATGGCAATGGTACCTGGCACATTAATGATTAAGACCCACCAGCACCTTGATTATAATATAGTTGTCAAACCCTTACATTATAGGTTGCCTTGCAACCAGTTTTGAGCATTTTCTCACACCACCATTCAACTACCTCAGTTTGTCTTGCTATCTGAGCGAGTCGCTGAGACCAGCCTAGTACAACAAAAAAAGTAAAAGAAAGATTATAAACTTTATTGACGAACAATCTATTCTTTTAATAATGAAAATTAACTGCCACTAGTGTCTTCTTTCTTCTTCTTCTTCTGTGTATGCAGGCTGATTCTCCTGCGGACACTCCCTGTATAGACAGGCAAGTATTAAACCAATTTGCCTAACAAAAGGAGTGGAGTTTTGTGTGTATGACCGTTTTTTTTTTTTATCCTGCCATTAAGGCAGCCATACTCCAACTTCGGGGAAGGTGCATGCTATGTGTAATGTGTCATCCATACCAACGGCCAAACTGGCCATGTGTTCCAAAAGTTGGTGATGGGATTTTACTTGTGTGCAAGATGTTATGCGTGCATTCACACATGGAACCTCGGTTCACAGTCTCATTCAAAGGACTATCACTCGTACATTTAATCATAGCAGAAAAAGACATCATTTATCTGAATCACAAAATATTCACATATCTATACTCTTCTCTATTCTAAAATGTTCGTCTGTTCTGCTGACCATTCGTCTTTTTTTTTCTTTTTCTTGTGCTATGGTAGTGCTTCCAATAAAGAAAATTAATCATAAGTAATTACATAGTTACTCTGGAAGCTTCATGCAATTCAATGAAAAACAACAACAACAACAAAACTCACTGTGCAAGTGTGCAGTAATCAGGCCAAGTAACTTGTCTTTTTATGAGTCAACAGTCAATTTCATTTTGTGCTGAATTTGTACATTTTGACATGTACAGGTACATATAATTCTTGTGCAAAAATTTTAAGTAAATTGTAACTTTATTATAGCCTGCAGTACTTGAAAAGTGTTGTGCATATGTAGGCCTGCAATCATTGGTGACGCTCAGAAACCAAAGTTTTGTGGTCAGAACTGAGTTTTCCCAAGTGTGAACAGTTTCCAAATAAGATTCCAGAGTTATCAGCATTAATAATTAAGTTTAACTACTGTTCTGTCACAAACAACATTGGTGGCAAGACTGGGCATTAGTGAGGGGTTGTACAGGCAACAAGCCACTTATTGTTCACTTGGTCCCCTCCAGCATACCCTGTAATTGTATACAGATGCTGGCTCTGCAATCAGCCACCCCTACCAGTAAAATATACCACCTTACACACATGCCCACACAAAGAGACATGTATACATACGTGTACACTGGGAAATGAATTACTTGAGCAGCTATTATATAAATTGCTGTTATTTTTACAGCATGTATGTTTACGCCTTTCTGTTCAGCAAACAGCCCGTAGCAGCTCCCACAAATGGAATGCCTATGGAACCAAAATGGCAGCCATCACAGTTTGATTCCATTTAACAAGACCAAGGAAATAAGACTGTGTCATATGCTTACACCTCATGTCCAAGACACAAGGCAGAAGCTCTCCTGTCTTGGACAAGAAAACTGGGCTTTGTACATCCCCATGCAAAGCATAGATGTGCTGCAAGACCACATAAGCCACCACAGCAATATTTTTTAGCTCAGGTTGAGTCTACAACTCTACTTAGATATGTGTGTGTGTGTGTGTGTGTGTGTGTGTGTGTGTGTGTGTGTGTGTGTGACTACAATAATTTATGTGCCTGTATGTGTGAGAGAGAGAGAGAGTGTGTGTGTGAGTGTGTACATGCGTGTGTGCGTGTGTGTGTGTGTGTGTGTGTGTGTGTGTGTGTGAGAGAGAGAGAGAGAGAGAGAGAGAGAGAGAGAGAGAGAGAGAGAGAGTACACATGTGTGTGTGTGTCTGTGCGCTTGAATGATGTGTCTGTGTGTCTCTTTGATCATTGGGTCTGTAAATCAGTTTAACACATCTTGAAAATGCATGTAAATTTTCTTTTTTAAAGAAAGAAGAAAAAGGCCCAAAATTCAGACTTCAATTAAACTAGATTTTTTTTTTTTAACTTGTAATAAATCCCAAGAAAGGCTATGGGAAACATAAGGGGGGTCCTCATTTACTATTTTAACCTTAAGGAGTGTAAGTAAGCTGTTGTTTTCTGGGTCTAGGGTCTCAGTCCTCACTCTTATTACTTACTATAACAATATTTGTGTTGCCTAAATTCTAGATCCCTGTTCAAATATTAATTAAAAACGCTACGCTTTCAGAGTCTTGGGTCTCAGTCCTCACTCTTATTACTTATTATAACACTATTTGTGCTGCCTAAATTCTAGATCCCTGTTCAATTATTGAAATTAAAAATGCTAAAAATCCTGAGTATATATCTGTTATGCATGTATGGTGCATGTATGTGTATGTATGCATATATGTGTGCATACGTGTGTGTGTGTGTGTGTGTGTGTGTGTGTGTGTGTGTACTTGCATGTATACCTGTACTGAGTATGCATAAAAACTTCATGCCAAGTTCATAATAAATGTGCACTGGTTGAAGAATAATTGTGAACATTTGTAGACTTATACTTTGCCAAGTATTTTACAAGCAGAATTAATCTGAAAACTTAACTTTAAGTTTCTTAACAATTTCATAAAATTTCTACAACAAAAAACAACAACAAAAACTGGTCTGTCGAATATTTGACCTTGGCCCCGAAAATAAAACAAGTATGTGCACAGCGCAGCTCAAATGTTCAAAAACAAACCGCTGTCTGCGCTGCGGCCTTAACGATTTAGGCCTACCTCTGGCGGCAAAGTTTCTGGCATCTCTTTGCCATGATTATCACAGATGTTGAACAATTCCACCAAGCAGTCCATGGCAATCTTCTACACTTACGGCGATATCTGTTCTAGTGCACGTATTTCTATTCGTATGTCCATATTACTCCGTAGAGAGATTTCTCCGATGTTAGTAAGCAAGCTTCTAAAAATACCGAATCAGCTGCTCCGATGCCAAGAATTTCCACCATCTTGCGTCAGCTGACCCGGATGTAGGCCTATAGGCTAGGCTATCACGTACACACACAAGTCTACACCATAAACAGTTAGCCTAAATCACATCTTTTAAAAATGATGTTTGCAAAGCAGCTTGTTGTTTGTGCCATTGCATGTGTACACAGCATTTCACTTCCTTTTAATGAATGATTGACATACTACCGCAGCCATGTAAACTTTCGATCTTACGTGAGGGATGGCAATTTTGTGAATTACGTTAGCTCTAAGTATAGCTGATCAGACAACAGGACCTTCGAATAGCCTGTGATAATGAACACGCAACGGTGTGCAATAGCCTATTGCACACCGTTGCGTGTTCACTGCCGATTCACAAAAATATCACAGAAATATTTGGCTAAAAGCCTTTTGCCCTCATTATTAGTGTCCATTAATATGCTTTTGGATGACTACATAGTGACTGTCCTTTGGTTAAATCAGACATAGTGTATACTACATATATCACCGCTTCAATAAAGATTTAAATCAATGGAAAATATGTGGTCCTTACAAATTTTATTGATTTGATTTTTGAAGGCCTTAACTGATGATGCATTATGGTATCATATGGAAGGTTGTTCCACAGATTAATAATACGATTAGTAAAAACCTGTGAAACTGGTTAGTTAAGAAGTTGGTCTTTTTTAAGTTTGAAGTTGTCCTCTCGGGTCATCATAGTTAGCCCATGGTGAACAGGGAAGAGGTAGTGCAGCGATCATAAATATTGTGCATAATCTTAAATACTTAAATGAGATCACCTGTTAGTCGCCTGAATTCTAGGCCGGGCAACCTAAGTAGAGCTATACGCTCCTCGTAACCGAGATCTCCAGTACCAGTTATACGCTTGGTAAATCTGCGTCGAATGCCTTCAATCATTTTTTAAAGTAGGACACCATACCGAGTTCCCGTATTCAATAATGGGCCTAACTAAAGCTTTAAATAATGGAACCATTATTTCAGGAGACTTTGGTGTTAGGAAAATCGGCGTGTGTTGAAGCACAACTGTTTTTTTTTTTTTCTCTTTTTTTTTTTTCAAGAGAGAGAGAGAGAGAGAGGGGGGGTGGGGGGGAGGAAATGGCAGTTGGTGATGACCCGGCCAGCGAAGGCCCGTTCAAGTAGTCTCCTCCGGCAGCTCAATCCAGTCCCTGATGGCCAAGGGGATCACAGGATGAGTTCAGCTTTAACAGTAGCGCGCGGGACTGCAGGAAGAGAGATAAAGGATGTAGTGAGATCACCAATTGGATTCAGAAATCCTATGAAGGAATAGCATGCCAGGTGGTTCACGCAGGACAGACAACACGTCGATTTGAGGTGAAGACCGCAGGCAGTCTGGGTTGCATCCTCTCACCATTCCTGTTCCTTCTGGCCATTGACTTATTGTGATCTCATCATCCACCCGCAGAAAACCAAATACTAAAAATTACACGGTCAGTTCAGACCCAGTGATGCTAGAGGGAGCCCCACTGGAAGAAGTCAGCAGCCTCACCTATCTGGGCAGTGAAGTCAACCAGCAAGGGGGAACTGATGCTGATATGAAAACCAGAATAGGCAAAGCAAGAGCAGCTTTCATCACTCTGAAAAACATCTGTCCAGAAATCTCAACTAATCACCTCCAGGACGAAAATCTGCATCTTCAATTCAAACTTCAAATCTGCCCTCTTATATAGATCAGAGACCTGGCGAACCACAAAAACCACCGTTCAAAAACTGAAGACATTCGTTAACAGCTGCCTGCAAAAGATCCTCCACACCACTGGCCAGAGACAATCAGCAACAAAGAGCTGTGGGAAAGAAGTAAACAACTGCCAGTAGAGCAAGACATCTGCGAAAGAAGATGGCGGTGTATATAGGACAGGACACACGCTTCAAAAGCCCCCCCCCCCCCCCCCCCCCCCCCCCCCCCCCGGACAACACCACCAGAAAAGCCCAGACCTGGAATCCCCAAGGCAAAAGGAAGCAAGGAAGACCAAGAAATACCTGGAGGCGGGACCTAGAAGCGGACACCAGGCAGATGGGTTACAGCTGGGGCGAATTAGAAAAGATTGCTCAGGACCGTGGTCGTTGGCAGGCAGTCGTTGATGGCCTATGCTCTGGCAAGAGCAATGGGCCTAAGTAAGTAAGTAAGGTTTGCCAATACTGATCTTGTGCGGGAAGGCACATTGGTATTGACGGTCATGGTTTCTCCTCTGACGGCAAGGAGCTACCAAAATTTGGTTCAGTCACATGATGTTGTTCTGCCGGATCTTGAACGATAGCATTGTTAAGTTTGCTGCCTACTTCTTTTGCTGGAAGGTGAACGCCTGAGTCTGGTCACAACATTGTTGATGCTAGAGATGTGGTAGTGGTTGAGAATGAAACGAGCTGCCCATATAATTGTATGGTTTTGCATCTTTTTCACATTCCGTAGTGTGTGGTGGTCCTGGAGATTTTTGACAAGATGACTGTGGTAGGCCCTTTCTTCAGTTTTGTGGACCCGAGGTCAGAGCAGGTATCCCAACATCCCGCTGACCTTCAAAAAATGATAGTGTCTTGTGTGAGAACTTGATTCCATCGGACAACCATCTAGGTGATGATGCCCAAGTATATTACGGATGACACAAGAGTCCAGGATTTTGCCATCCCACTGGTGGTTGTAGCGCAGAGGCTGTTGGTTCCCGTACATGGGGAGAACAGTGCACTTCCTGGGATGGAAAGCCATGTCCCTTGCAGTTCTCCTGCCTTTCTGAAAGTTGTTGTAGCTGGTGTTGGTTCTTGCTCAGATCCAACGATTCTGTTCTGTGTGCAAGACTGCAGTGTCATCAGCAAAGAGCTTTTTAGGGTGAGGTCACTCTCTCAGGAAGATAACTGATAATAAAATTTAGGAGCAGACCTCACACTCACTAACTCAGACTGGGTTCTGTCCACCATGACTGCTCAGCATGCTGAACTAAAAGATCCTAAAAGAGCATCCTAAAAGATCCATTGGTTGGTGTCACCCTTTATTTTGATGCCAGAGTGATTGTATAGAAGGAGGTTATGGCTGACCTTATCAAATGCCTTAATGAAATCTGTGATAGGACGTCTGTCTGTCTGTCTGTCTTCTAAAATGCTGTCAGTTCATCAGTGAGTTCATTAAGTTTCATAGGAATGGTGACTGAAACCTTGCTACCGGATGCAAATGATGCTGTTTTGCTCAAGGTGTTCCATCAGTTCTAGAACAGACAATTCATGTGCACCAGCAGTGTACATACAATGCTGGTCTGTGAGTCAGGATCGTAACTGGCTTGATCATAGCATTTTCCTAACTTGTTTATGGAAGTCTTACTGCAGCTGGTCTTGGTCAACATCAAATTAGTAATTATTGTAACTAACTGCTTGTGTCTCATGCAGATGGGTTATATTTCTGTCTGTTTGCAAGCACATATACATATATGTTTATATACATTTTTTTTTTTTTTTTTTTGTCTGCCTAAGTCATTGTACTGGTGAGTCGATGGGAATTTGCGTTTGTTTGACGGATAAGGTGATGCTCTCTTGAGGGGAATATGCGCTCTCTGGCATGACTAAATAAGTATCAGCTTTGAATACCATCAGATGCTGGTGTGGTCAGTCAGTATAAAAGACACATTGTAAGGGTCATTTGAATTTTTGTAAGCTTTCATCTTGCTTTGTGTGCATGCACTGTCTTGATCAGTTGATGGCATGAATGCCAGTGACCTAGGAGAAAGAGTTGTAAGCTGAATATAAGTTAATTGCGAGGTTATTTTTCTTGGGGGTGGGTGGGGGGGGGGGTGGGGGTGGGGGGAGGGGGGACAGCAACTTTGGCAGCAGTCAGACACAGGCAGTGAAACAATCATGCTGTAACATTTAGATTTGTGTCCTGTAACTGTTGTACTTCATCCTGCTGACACATGTTTTCCATGTAGATTATAACCGATACAATTTGCCCATATGATGTTTCAATCCGATTTGCTCCCTCCTCCACCTCTGCCTCTTCACCTATGCTGTCTCCATTATTCCTGTATCTTTGTTTCTCTCTGTCTGTCTCTGTGTGTCTGTCTCTCTGTGTCTGTCTGTCTCTTTTCTCTCTGTTCTTTCCCATCCCCTCCCCATCCCACTTAAATTTCTGTCTCTCTGTGTATCCCTTTTCAGTCTATCTTTTCATGTCTGCGTGCCTGTCTTCTAACATCTTGTACACTCTCTCTTCCATACGCCATGAAGAGAGAGAAAGTATGTGTGTGTATATATCCTCTTTCCCTCTCAGCACCCCCCTCCCCTTCCACCCACACACACACTGTCATCTCTCTACATCACTGTGAAGTACATCATATGCCAGGTGATCAGCCAACTGCTGCTTGTTTTTAAAATTCTAAACTGTTGAAATTCTTTTTTGGAACAGAGAAGAATCGGACGTGCTGATAAAATAGGTGTATGATTTTAAAACTGATAAAAATTACCACACACATGCGCACGCACACACCGGATAGAAGTACCCACTTGTGCACACATGCATGCATGCAAACACGCCATGTATACACACACATACACAAAAAGTGAAGGGTTAGAACTATGATGAGCATTAATTTACAAATTTTCTAATAAATTGTTGTATATCACATCTCGAAAGAGTGAATTAAGTAAAGAGAGCACAGTGTCACACATACACACACGTGTTCTCTCGCGCTCACACACACACACACACACACACACACACACACACATGCATCAATCTGAACCACATAGGGCCAGTGTACACAGTGTCACAACACTATCGGAACCAAAGTTATCACCTCGCATGGCTGTTGCTCGCCTGGCACAGACCGAAGTATCTGCTCCATTTTTCAAAGATCTCATGCACCAACACAGTTATACACAAAAGTGCACATGGTTTCAGCAGTGTCAGTTGACTGGCAATACCCTAACAGCAAGATGGCGAATGCTAATATTAAAGTCCTGCTATTGCTGAGAAAAAAAAAGGTCCACATTTAGATGAAGGGGGACAAATTAAGGGAAAAAATCACAAAGGAGCATGTATCACAGGTATGCTAAAAAAAAATCTTTAAAATTATTTGACAAGGGCACATACATGTCGCTGAAAAATATGCTTCAGGCATCTGAATCTTACATAATGCTAAAACTAACGCACACAATTTTCACTGTGTTTATTGAGGATACCATTTGTAAACTGCAAGTGTATCAAAACAACAACATGATTTGACTTTACATTAAATACAAAATGATCTTTAGTACCCATGTCAGGTTTAACTTAACATTCAGAGACTGAACCCACTTAAAATTTGAGTAATTAGTTGACCGAATCAAAAATTTTGTCAAGACTACAAGCACACAACATGAATAAACTGCTGGGCACAAGACTGACCACCTGACACTTGATGGACCTTCCAGTCACAGCAGAAAGGACTCCAACCTGTGCTGACTATCAGCTCAGCGACAAGTGCAAGTGTTCATGTCAACACATTATCAGTCCGTCTTTTCCCACACACATGTTGTGGAGCAGGGGGGAGGAAAGGAACACAATCTCTCTCTCTTGCTCTCTCTCTTTCTGTTTATGTTATGTCCCAATGTGGGTGGGGTTGGAGGAGGGATGGGTTATGGATATGCGTGTGTGTGTGTGTGTGTTTGACTGGCAGTACCACAAAGATACGATACACTATATGTGTATATCATGGCTGAAAACTTTTTATGTCCTTTAGTTTAATGAAGTTTTCATAGCTATTATCTCCTATAAGATTTCTTAAATGATAATAACAAACTTAGAATAATGAAGTTGATGTCAGTAAAGAAGCACACAAACAGAACTTGTGAAAACATTTAAGAAGAGAGAAAGACAGACAGGGAATGTAAAAAAATCTGGCTTTGTTCGCCACTTTTTTACTTTTTCAAAAGATTGAGAAGAGAGTGAAAGAGAATCTGCCTGAATATTAAATCATTATCTGTAAAAAAAAAAAAAAAAAAAAATAACAGCTCCAGTACCAAGTGCCGACTAGCAGATAAAATAAATGACTCTTGCATGCTTTTGTCTTTCTGACAAGTTACAAGTAAACAAAAGATCTCTTCTCATGATTATATTGTCCTATTCCACCTCTCCTTCCTGCCCGTTAAAACCCTTCCTGTACATCGCAAAAAAACTCACACACGCCGTACATCGTGGGTGCACACACACCCATGGTCGTTGTGTTGGCGATTCAGTGAAGAGTCCTCACCGTACGTCGTGGGTGCACACACACACCATGGTCGTTATGTAGGCGATTCAGTAAATAGTCCTCGCTGTACGTCGTGGGTGCACACACACACACACAAGACTATTTTATAGATTTGCATTTGTATTTTTGCATTGTTTTTGTATGCATGCGCATGTGTGTGTGTGTGTGTGTGTGTGTGTGTGTGTGTGTGTGTGTGTGTGTGTGTGTGTGTGAAAAAAACCCTCTCTCTCACACACACACACACACACACACACACACACATGCGAGTGCGAGTGCGCAAGAATAAAAGAAAAGAAGACAAGTTCTGCAGATTAAAATGTTTATTAAACTAGCTTAAGAGCAGTTCATGTATAACCTATCAACGCATGACAAAAGCAAGAACAGCAATAACATAATAATCATTTCATAACAAGAGGGTGATAAAGAATGCAAGCTGATAAAACAACCATGTAATTTTCATTTCTATGTTGAAATAGAAAATCAACTTTGTTTCAGCAAAGCAAAATAACAAGCATGACTAGATTTATGACAGAACCATTTGTTGCAGCTGCTGAACTTTGGAGGAAGAAGTTCCTCCAGACAAGTGGAAGACGACCAAGTTGCAGACATCTCCTTAGGATGCATCAGTGATGGAATCGGCACACCGTTTGCAGATAAACATGGTGTGCTCTTTGCAGAGCCAAGCGGAACAGCTGAAGCAAGATTTCCGAGCTTTTATCAAGCTTCCAGTTGCATGATCCACAGCGACCTCATTTCTGCTTTGGCTCTTTGTGGCTGCTCTGTTTGCTGGTAGATGGTCTCTGGGTCGATGCTGGTCTTTTTCTTTTGCCACCTGCACGAGCACTTTGTCTTCCATCCTGTGAAGCTATCTTCTTCTGCTGAAGGTGTTGTACATGAAGCCCCACTGTGTTTCTCAGGGGCTTTGGCAGTTTTTTTTTGCACAAAGCCCCCTCTCCATATGTTCTAAAGACAGCTGCTCAGCGACCCGGAGAATGAACAGAGACCTGGCATCCTTTTTGGAGAGAACATGGCCTTTGTGAAAACTGCAACAAAACAAAATTTGTAAACACACATACCCCTCCCCATGCACACACGTGTGCACACAGAACATCAATACCAGGTTCATACACCGTGTGTGTGTGTGTGTGTGTGTGTGTGTGTGATTTCTCTTCACCCTTACCATTTGCTTGTCCTATGACATCAGGTTCCTCATCATCAGTAAGGTCGTCACCACTGACTGGTCTCCTGTCACCATCCGTGTTGTCATCTTGAATAAAATTCAGTACATCTTCTGGGGCTGGAAAAAAAAGAATATTAACGTTTCTTTCCTGTTCCGTCTTTGTATTTCTGTTTACGTATGTGTAATATTATGTAAAGTGTGCATGCATGTTTCTATGCTCAGATATGTGTAAGTATATGCATCAAATTCAATGTGTATCTGTACTTTTAGAGCATAAACTGACATTCATCAATACACACTTTGATCGTTGCTCACTGCACACATGCACATCTGGTTATACTGACAGCTCAAAGTATATGAGGCAAATGAGGGGCTGAACACTTACAGTTTAGTGCTTCAACAGCATCTTCTGGTTCAGTTCCACTGGCAATATTCAGGGCTTCAAATATGTTAAGACGTTCCATTATGGATGCAGCCTGCAATTTACATATGTACCATCTGATTTTATGGTTCCAAAATAGATATTTTGTTTGATCTAACCATCAGTTTTCAGCTCTAAAGCTATGCTGCATAGATTTGCTGCATGCAATAAATTTGACTTCCGTTCATGTACGTTCAGGCGATGAAGCCTTTTTACTGCTGAGTGTTGTAACAATTACCATCAACTTATTACTGTAGCCTATACGATCAATGAAATTAGTTTCACATGCTAAAATTAAAAATGACCGAGAACACAAACACAGAATGTAGCTACACTGGACCTACAACAGACACAATTAATGTTATGCTCGTTTGACTACAGCTCCTGTAGTTTTAAAAAAAAAAAAAAAAAAAAAAAAAAAAAAAGAGCATGAGCAATAAGTGTGAAGAAGATCGAGCCTGTTATGGAATGCAGTGTCACATTAGGTATAAAATGAGAGTTAGGTAAACAGATAATGTGAATGTATACTTACTTTGCAACACAGCGAAACCTCAGCACGTGGCGATCGGGAACTTTTCCACAGGCTCGCAGGCTTCAGTGGCGGAAATTTGACGTCAGTAAACCACGCGGTACCTATATCTTGCACACGGCACTGTTCTGTCGAGTTCTTAGATGATGCTAGCACAGTGTGTGGAAACTTCCATGTCTGAGTAGGACTAAGCACGCATAGTTTCTTCTTTGGGAGTATGGGTGTGTGTGCACCCACGATGTACGGCCCGCATAGTTCCTTCTTTGGGAGTATGGGTGTGTGTGTGCACCCACGATGTACGGCCCGCATAGTTTGCTTTTGGCAGTATGGGGGTGTGTGTGCACCCACGAAATACAGGGAAGATTATATACGATGTTTTTGTTGTTTGATTATTTGTTTATTTAAAGGCAAAATGGCATCATTTTTTTGCTAATACATGCTCAGTCCCTTTACTAACAAAGTCATAAAATTATCATAAAATATGAACAATAATTGAAATATGAAACATTAAACAAAAGTATGGGTGTATTTGTACCCACGGTGTACGGGAACGGATTTCTTTAATTAAAAAGGGCAGTTGGTGCTTTCTCTCAAAATAAACACAGCCATGCCGACCATCACACTGTTGCACTTGCAGCCCTCTCCTCCACCCCCCTGCTCAGCACGCCTGTGACGTGACCTCGTGCCATTACAGAAACTATACAAAAAGTCTCAATTCTGTGGCCCTTCATACCCTGCTGTCGTGGTGACCTCCAGTTTGATTTCCTTTTTATGTCTATGCTCTTGATAAATGTGTGTCAAGTTAACGGTGTTGGTAGGTTCAAGAGGATTGTAAGATGATGGAAATGGTGGCATCCTCCAGAAGGGGATGCTTACTCACAGTGACTGCAACTACGTGATTATTGTTGTCAGAGGTGGCTAAGTGTGTAGTGTCCTGCCTACATTGGATCAGAACACTGAACACCACCAAAATGACTTGGCAGAAATGAACTGTATCCTCTGGTGGGTGGCCTCATAATGCTTGGCATTAATTACCCGCTGTATATTGCTGGTGCAGGAGTGTCGCTATGGATGAGGTCCTGGAATGAGCGGAATTGGGGTAGGACAGGGGGAAAAACTTTCAAATTATGATTGCCATAACCATTAGATGTACATGAAGCCTGATTTTCAGCATTTGGACCCCAAACTGAAAACACCTGTTGTAGGTATATAATGTGTCTACACTGAAACTACAGTGAAAGGCGACTAAATCTTATTCTCTCATGTGATGTGAACTTGATTATGAACGTACACTGACTGACTGAAACCAAATTTGTTGTCAGATAAACTCATAGTTGTACTGACATTTAAGAAAACATTATGAAAAGAATGTCAACATTTTTTTATTTACAGAAAAAGGAGCAAAAACACACACACACACACACACACACACACACACACACACACACGCATCATCATGTTTTATATATCACATATCATTAAGGTGTATTCTTGAGGTCCAAAATTTGTTCACACCAGTAAGCCAACAGGAGCGTCAAACTACCACAGCATCAAAAACAAATGGAAACAAAAACAACTTTGAGCTGTTTAGCATTTGTGCATTGAGAGGCTTCTCAATGCAAATTATGTAAAATGGGATTTATGTTTTTAAAGCAATATAAAATACTCAACAGAAAAGTTGAAGCCTGAAACAATGCAAATTTTGGAGGGAAACTACTCAGTAGTTTTACCCCGTTGATCTAGCGTTTAACCCATCAGTTAACACTAAGTCGATTGTATTTGCTGCGTGATGCAGGTACCAGAATTTTTTTTTTCTGTTGCTGGTACTGTGCACTGGCAGTTTTAATCAGCTGGCAGAACCACAGCGCTCCTCACGCACACTTCATGACCGGTGGCTGGCAGTTGCTGTCATCAGTAGGAGGCTTAGCAGGTGGTGTTCTGTGCATACTGGAATAGAGCAGGCACAACTGAACTCTACCAAAGTGAGTCCGAAGCAGTACAGTGGCTCCCCTGGTGGGTTGCCTCATGACCAGTTAACACTGACTCTGTGGGTTACTGGAGGGTGGGGTTGTGACTGTGGATGAAGACCTGAAATGAGTGGTGTGGAGGTATGCCACGAAGGTGGCATGGAAGATAAAACAGCAAAAAACATTAAAACACACACACACACACACACACCTTTGGCTTTGATTTCTCGATAGCCCAGACATATATCATGAAAATGAATGAAGAGTAAATTTGTAATAACATTTGTAATAATGCTATCTACAGCCTGTCTTTCATACCATGACTGAAAATCTCCAGTCAGTGATAGTGTGTTTATCAGGTGTGTGACCAGTGTCAAACTGTAATTCAAACAGATGCATAGCAAGACATCAAGAATCGATTGGGAGTCTGATCAAGTCTTTATTTTCAAAATATGGTGTAGAGATTAATGCATGTGACTCTTAATTATTCAGCAGCAACAGGACATTGTCCTGAATGTTATCCTTGATCAAGCAGGAATTTTCTGAAGAAATGTTACTGTGAAGCCACAGGCAAGAATAGACCAGATATACAAATATACATATATATAAATATATATCCCAAAAATCTGGAAAATTGACATTATCAATCATAAATCTTCAAAGCACATTGATATATGTGTACAGAATAGATACACCAAATATGCAATCACACTAAAAATCACTTTGCATGCAATATCACAATATATACGGATAGATCTGTTTCACATTGCAAGAATGAAAAGGACATTGAACAAAACACACACACACACACACACACACACACACACACACACACACACACACACACACAAATATGCAGGTGAAAAACTAAAGAAATGAAACATAAAAGTAAAATTGCAAATAACAATACCTGATGACTGGCACTGAACAGTTTGTTCAAAATGCAGCATGTCCAAATAACTAGTGTGTACGCTCCAGACAAAACACTGTTAATGCATGTGTGTGTGTTTGCACCCACACATCTGTATTGTGTCCAACAAACATGTGCTCACTTACGGATACATTAATTAATACTAACCAACTGAAATGAGAAAGTGTGTGCATTTTTTTAAAAAAATTTTTTAATTTTTTTATAGATTTAAAATTTCTGAAAGTTTACACTGAATATTTCTTTAATTGAAGGTACTGCATATTCAATGCAAGTAAAAAACAAATTGCTGTTCTGTACACATAGATGCAGACATTTTCATACAAGTACACACACACACACATACACATATGCACACCCATGCACACACACCCATGCAAACACATGTATGTACACACACACACACACACACATGCTATCTCTCTCTCTCTCTGTCTCCGCACACACACACACACACACACACACACACACACACACACACACACACACACACACACACACACACACACACACACACACACACATACAATTATTAACTATATTTACATGCATATATACACAAAAAAATTATTTCAGGATGATAATTTGAAAATGATGAAGAACATGGAATACAAATTTACATATTGTTATGCATTTTTCAAGTGTATGTGTGTGTGTGTGTTTGAGAGAGAGAGTGTGTGTGTTTGTGTATGTGCATATGTGAGTATGTGTGTGTGTGTGTGTGTGTGTGTGTGTGTGTGTGTGTGTGTGTGTGTGTGTGTGATAATTACATAGCTACACAAACTAAGTGTATCACAGTCCAATGTGCGCACACACACACAAAAAAAAGAAAAGAAAGAAGAAAACATCAGTATCACTCTAATTGTCAATGATCTTAGTTCAGATTCACAGTATCTAGCTCTCATCATCTGTGTTGACATCTGTTGTGGTATGAGACACTGCTGTCTGTTGACGACTTACACCACCACGCTCTGAAACACACATGAATGGAAGGCCAAATGTACTCCTGAAGGGATGGGTAAGTCTAATACTACCCCATACAGTATGCTCTCTGGGAGAACCTCTAACATTTTAGAAGAAAGGGAGATGGGAGCAAAGGGTGAGATGGTGTGGAGGAAGCTTTAGCAGTGGGAGGAAGAGGTAAGTGGGAGGGACACCTTACTAATGGAAGTAACTGCTTCATTATGGGGGCCAGACTGAGTGGATACCTTCTCTACAATGGAGAGAGTCGGTGTACAAACATTTTCAATTAAAACAATCTAAATCTGCCCATGTTGTTTGTACATCAAATCTGCCTATACTGAACACATCAACACATACTCACAGATATATATGGAAGAAGAGGGTAAATGGAAGCAGGAAGCAAACATGATGAGAGAGCAGAGAATGAATGCAAACAGACCCCAACCCCAAACTTCCTGCAATCTGCCAAGGTTGAAAAAGTATACAGCGTCTGGGATTCCAAAGAAGGAAGGAGCACAAAAAAAGGTTGCATGAAGAGTCAAAGTCACAGCATTTTCTGGAACCACAAGGCAGGAAAAGGCAAAGTAAATATTCATGTTCTGTAACCAGGGAAATTTGTCTTCTGACTTGATTCATTAATCTTTTTTCAGACATCGCTCTTGAATGCACAGTCTAGACGACAAGGGACCCCCTGTGCCCATACATTTTAGCCAGACATTTTACTTAGGCTGTACTGTGTGTTTTTAACTGTGTAGATCCAAATTCAGAAATTACCTGTCCCGGTACCCATGCTCATAGAAGTGTCCTCAAGAGTATGTCCTAACTGACAATGCCGGTTTACATGCACCCATACTCAGTGTGCTGCAGCCTCCAATTACCGTCTTTTAAAACATAAGGCTACCCTGACCTGCACTCTCTCTCTGTCTGTCTGTCTCTCTTACACACACACACACACACACACATACGCTCGTTTCTGTTATCAGTTTTTATGTTATTTTCAGACACCAGTCTCACCCTCTCTATCTTCTCTTTCCTAACATTCCCTTACCTACACCTGACTACTTAGTTATATGCTGACACAATGATAGGACAAGCCTCTGACTGTGACAGGGTACAAACATGATGTAACTAAAATGCAGTTCAACACAAATCAACACCACTTCTCTCCCTTCCTGTCTCTATCTTGTGTCATTAATACAGTGAAAACCCACAACACTCCTGTCCTTGTCCTATCAGTTTGTTACATGAATCCCATGAAGAAGGTTGGCTGTTTCATTGCTACACATGTCTGCATGTATCACTCACATGGCTGGCCACATATTTTCATTCATGCTTGGAACAATTTGTAAGCATCTGCCCTCAGAGCAGGCGTGTTTCAATCTTTGGTCTAATCCACAGTAAGTTAAGAAGACCATTGTTCTTTATTAACCCAGATGACTTAACCTCCCCTTCCATAATAAACTATTTGGTTATCATGTTCCTCTGACAACTTGTCAATTGGACAGACCCCAGAAACATGATATATGACTTCTTAAGTCTCCAAAAGGACATAACTAGCCCCACACTACGTAGACTTACCAAAGGCCAAAAGAGCGGAAACAGATCTTTCAAGTTTGTAAAAAAAATCTTTTCATGCCTGGTACCAGGAAGTTGATCCTTTTGCCACTATTAAGAAAGTGAGTGGAGGTGAATCTAATTAAAGAAATCATTCTATCATTTTAATGACACACTGAGTCCATCCTTAGAGGACCGTGCCATTCCATCCTTCCTCATCACAAGCACAGAATATTGTCAGTCTCTCGCTATTCTCCTACTCCCTTCTTCTCTACTCTTCAATATCCCTCTGGTCCTTCCTGCCTCACACAAACGCCTCCCCCTTTGTCGCTGACAATGTGTTCCGTGTGCCGCTTTCTTCTCTCCTTTTCAAATGTACCAGGTGCTAATTGGCTGGCAGCGTAACCATGTGTAGATTGATGATTTAATGCAACCAACATGTTGGCACCTGATTCTTCCAATCACATTATCATGAATCTGAATATTTGAGCCTTCCCACATATGTCACTGTCTCACCTTCTATTCTAGACTTGTCCTGGGCAAAAGCACAATTTCAAAATCAGTAGACAAAGCTGAAATTCTTAAAAGGCCTGGAGAATTTAAAAACAGTCCCACAGGCACAGATCACACATATGTATGCAGATTATCAGGCATAGTAAGATTTCATGTAAGATTTGGCAGGTTTACAAACGAAAATATATGACTGACTCAAAAGGACAGTTTCAAAACTTACCGCCAAGGACACAGACAGAGTACATGACTAGACACTAGTCCTGTACTCTGTGTCCATGGTGGTAAATAACCCCCTCTCTTTCCAAATTTTGCTTCAAAAGGACAGGACATCACATATATGTAAACCAGACTCTCAACAATGAGTGCATATAGAACAAGGAAGTTGTTGGGCTGGACAAAAAAAAAAACTGGTCTACGTATGGAAATACACAACAATGTAATACGTATCCAGCGAAAACACAAGAAATAACTGACCTGACGCCTGACTTTTTTCCACTTGGCCTTCTTCTCCGGCTCTGTAGGCAAATAAAGCATTGTATTTTACACATATATACACACTAATACACACCCTCTTCTCTCTTTTCCTCACAGACTGATGAACACACACACACACACACACACACACACACACACACGTTTTACAGATTCATCCATGCAACTCTATAAACATAAACACACACATGCATCAATGCAAGTCTGACAAAGATACATAACAACATGCAAAGACAGAATACATGCACAGAAAACTCTGTTTTTCTTACGCTTTCTCTCCTTCCTCTCCCTCATGTTCCTCATCTTCATTCTCTGCTCCCAGGGGGCTGAGAGTCATGGGGTTGAACATGTTGTATGGCTCTCCCAGAATCCCTGTCCTGTGGCAAAACCAGTCCATTGCACAGTTTAAAAACAGAGACACATTAACACACACGCATGCACGCGTGCACACACACACGCGCATGCACGCGCACGCACGCACGCACGCACTCACACACACACACACACACACACACATAATATACCACACACACATGCATGCTTTGTGCACCAGAACAACATACATACAACACGTGCAAAATCAACCAAAGACAGTGGAAATATAATGTTTCTTACAAAAGGAAAATAGTAACTTATCCACAGAGGGCTTATAATAACATTCAGTTCATTCATTTCATGGTGATTTTATTTTTTTTTGTTGTTGTTTGTCTTCAGCAGTACTGAACAGAAAAAAAGGCAAAATAATATCAATCAAAAAGACACTACATTTCTATGTGAAGTCTCTCACATTGTACTGTATAAAATGCCATTTGAGTATGAGATATCACATTTTCATCACATTATTACCAATACTGTAGAGGTCCTCAATTCTCAAGTGTCTCATTATATGTTCTGTGCACACCTTATCAAAACCCTGTCCTGTAAAAATGGGATTACTGCAGCTAATGTTCTGATTGAACTCCATCTCTCAAGTTAATCCCACATCTAAGTCAGGTGATGGGTAAATGTTAAATGCAAGAACTAGGAGGTGGTATAAGAAAAAAAATATCATATAATGATCATTATCACAATTGTTACTACTGAAAAAAGTATACTAGGGAGTCTTTTTTAAGCATTACTTTTTTTTTTTTTTTAAATTGTTATTTATTTATTATTTATTTTTTTTGCTGTCCCAACCTCTGCGCCACTTCAGAGGCAGTGCACCCACGCTGCCCATTCTGACACCCTGTCCACAGCCACAGCCTGGTTGACCCCGCCGCAGCCCCGGCACCGGCAATCCACAGAGAGCAGTCAATGTCAAGTTGTCAAGAGGCAACCCACCGGAGGAGACACTGCACTGCCGCCGAGTCACTTCGGTGGTGTTCAGTGGCACCTGTTCTGATAAACATATGCAGCACGCCACCTACTAAGCCCCCTACTGACGACAATAATTGCTTAGTCACAGAGCCGGCGTGAGTGAACTCTCCCTCCGGAGGGCGCCACCACGTCTCTCCAACCACAGCCCCCATGGACTCGCCGATACCGGTGACCCTGACGGAACCAAACCAAGGCCACAGACGTGGAGAGGATATTGAAATTGAGGTCACCATGAGAGCAGGGCATGAAGGGCCACAGAATTTGAGACTTTTTTTTTTTTTTTTTTTTTGATGCTGATCGATGAGAATGAGGATGATTAAGATGATGCTACGGATTTCCATTTCGGTCTGAGACTACATGACAGGGCTGTACTCTACGCTTCCTTTCATAATATATCCCAGCGTCAACCAGGCCCGAGAGATGCAGGCACCTACAGTGTTGGTCAGGAAATTTGAGCAACACTCTCAGAAACGCATCCATTAAGTGGATGAAACTCGACTGGGTGGTCCCAGTCTTCCCAACTGAGTCCGCAGCAAACTCAACTCTGGGTAGGAACCGGTCGGGGCAGAAAAACCCACATGACTCTGATGGGATTCGAACCCACGACCTCCCAGCCGTGAGTCCGCAATGCTAACCACTTCGCCATGGCGGCTGGTTTTTTAAGCATTACTTAGTCAGAGATGAACTTCCATCACAAACATGGACAAAACTACTCACTTGAATTTCTTAACGTCAATGACAAGATCTTGGAAACGCTCATCGATAACAGTTTCATCCTCCTCATCTTGCTCTAGAAGACTGAAACAGAAAAAAGAAAACACACAAATATCATTGGCTAAACGATACAAAGAATACCACTGATGCTTATAAAAATAAGAAAAAATCTCCAACAGTCTACTGTTATAATTCTCTCCAGCTATCACTTCCGTTTTTAACAGTCTTGAGAACATGAGCAGCAAGAATGAAAGGGAATAGACTTGTGTTTGGTACACTTCCCTTGCTCTTGAAACCAGTCCATCCCTGAAAAGAGGATGGTGAATTAGGAGTCAAGCCCTGGGTTAAGATTTGAATAATTCCAAAGCATGCTCATTTTCTACCATGGCAAATATGTTTCTAAAAATTTGATCAGTCAGTTGATCAGTCAATCAATGGACCAGTCAGTCAGAGGGTTAGTTGGCACTCAGTCAGGTAATAAAGTTGTGAAAAGCACAACCAATGGTAAAGGCTATGTCAGGGGTGTGAGCAAATATAGAGCTATGGAGTAGCTTTAAATTTTGAGAATCTTTTTTCTAAACAACAGATCAGAAAAACACAGGCCTGCACGCACACGCACAGGCACGCACGCACACACACACGCACGCACGCCTGCACGCATACGCCCACTCACACACACGCGTTCACGCACACATGTGCACGCACTCACACATGCATTCACGCACACATGCATACACACACACACACACACACACACACACACACACACAAGTATACACCTTTGAGTGTATGTGAACACATGAATCTATACATACACAATACACAGACCCAAACATACGCAAAATAAAGCAAACACAGAAATTAATAGACAAACCATTAACAACACTTCTTTACATCTCATAGCAAATATCAGCTCCAAAACTATCAGTCCTAAATGTACAAATAAAGCAAGACCTCCCAATACCGAATTTGCCATTCTAATTTCTAGAATATTTTTTCTCATTGCCAATGCAATATGTACCTCCAAATTAAAACTCCTTTGCATATATTACCCGATTTTTCAAGATTTCTGCAGCATAGCATTGAGAGGTTCTACTGTCTTTATGCCAGACTTCTCAACCTTGTATACATGTATTAATATCATTTATTTTTGTCAAACTATGCAGGGGGCTGTACCACTGTGTTGTCAGACTCACAGAGCAGAAAGGGCCCCTCCCTTCTGAAACAGCCAATTGGCCTCTTCCTTTGGTGATGGCAAAATGGACACGATTGCTGGCGATCGCTGCCTGGAGAAACACAGAGAAGAATGTTCATTGCATTCATCATCAGTACAGTGTCTCCTCTCTACTGTTCAAGTCAGTTAAGTGACAGCACAAACACCATATAAGATCTCAAAGATGATTTTTCATTCATGATTGTTGTACTCATAGGTTAGGTCCATTTACAACACAAAAGTACAAGAATATGTTTTGTACAGCATACAACAATATTCTCTAATTCTGATTTAAAACACACACACACACACACACACACACACACACACACACACACACACACACACACACAACACACACGCACACATGTACACACACACACACACACACACACACACACACACACACACACACACATATGCAAGCATGTATGTGAATACATAAACACACACATGCATGTACGCTCCCATCAACACACCTATCCTTGCAAGTTTTCAAGATTTAACTGACCTTTGACTCCTGCTTAGCATTGAGGATTTCAAACAAAAGCATAAAATAACTAAATTCAAAGTAACATCTGCATCATGTACACAAAACAATTCCTTAACTGTGTCATACATTTCAAACAACATTGCAACATTTAAAAAAAAACTTACATCATTTTAACAGCAACTTTTTGCTTGCAGAAAATGAAATACCTAATGAGAACACAGAGTCTGGATACAGATATTTATGGAGTAATTTTTTTTTTTCAGATCTAATAAGAATATTTAGGACACTCTAGAGCAAAACAAAACTCATCTCTAACAGAATTCATGTCACATTTTCTGCAAATACAGAGTTCACATGGAAATACATCTGAACTAAAACAATGAAAATATGCATTTTTATTACAAACTCTGTTTCACGATGTCTATGAAATTGAACTTCATCACTTTTTTGTAATGCTTCCCTCCACAAACTTTCAAAATTGTCCTTCAAAGCCCGAGGAACATTTTGACATAAATAATGTTTGTTTAAAAACATTTTCATTTCCCAAATGGAATAATGTGATGTCACTTTGACTGATAAATTCCTTTTGTATGTAGATACTACAATAGAGTATACATTTCTGAAGAGAGTTTGTATGGCTTATCAGCTATAAGACCAGTCCCCAAATCAGATTAATCTTGGTCTAATAAGGGCTGGCATCTGGCAAATTCCAGTTTCACCATCAATGATATTATTTAAGGTATAAATAAATGTGCTTAAAACTTAAACACTCTCTCCCTCTCTCTCTGTCCCTTTCTCTGTCTCTGTCTCTCTCTCTCTTTTCTTTCTCTCTCTCTCTCTCTCTCTCTCTCTCTCCCTCTCTCACACTTACACACACACACACACACACACACACACACACACACACACACACACACACACACACACACACACATACACATACAAACACACACACACACACATGACAAGCACACAAAGACAATTCCAACCATACAAATGACAATAATAATGATATACTTACTGAATGATTGACTTGATTGGGGGTCTCTTCCTGGGTAAAAAAAAAAAAAAAAAGCAAAACCTGTATTACTTAAACCTTTTTAAAACTAATGTATAAATGAACAGTTTTATACAGCATGACAGAGGGCTGGTCTACACAAGCACAGTTCAAGGGAAGTAACTGCAATTTTAGTCCCTTGTTAAGAAGTTGTTTCCTTGGGGGAGTTGTCCCCCTTGAGTGGTTAAACGAAGGTTATGGGATTGAAGATAATGTGTTTTGATTTGGTTCTAGTTACTATTTTTTTTCTTTGTATACAAAAATCTTGTTGGGAAAGTTACTAGAAGTAATTATTTTTTGGGGGTTGAAATAAAGTAATTCAGGGAAATAATAACCAAGTTCACCAACTACTTCCTGTTTCCTGACAAGTTCACATCCTATTTCCTGTTCCTTGACATAGCAATTTCCTGCACATTTTGACCAGCTGGAGAGAGAGGGAGACACTTTGTCTGCCTAGAGAGAAAAACAAAGTTGGCAGAGGGGTCTTTTAATTCAAGGTTAGTAAGCTGTAGTAAGATTATGAGTAAATTAGACTAAAACTAAGCCTGTATATTGTTACTGATCATATTATGAATTGGGCTTGTCTAGATACTGGTCCAAGTTAGTATGTTGAACCGGTTTGGCTTACCATGTGCTTTTGGTAGACATCTTGAAATTGGGGAAAGGATCCTGGCCATTTTACAGGATATTTAGTAGCTGTCTTGTTTGAAATAGCATTTAGGCATGTTAAAGAAATTAATAGACTTATTTCTTCTGTCATGTTTATTCAGTTCTCCTGTGCTCTCTTTTCTCAAGTTGAACAGAACTAAGAGTTAATCTTAGCGACCAGTGTTTTTTTTTTTTCTCACTTTGACTTCCCTCAGTCCGTATATTTTCTCTTACCACCTTTTAAGGGTCATTGCTAACAATGTGTGTACCTAGGGCTAGGATTTAGCCCAATACTTCTGACATTAGATTATTGTACTAATAGAAGGTTTGTACAGTTAGGGCCTAGTCCCAGTGAAAAAAAAACTTTTATTCCTTTGTTCTCATGGAATGACCCCTTGCAACTAAGAAGAAGAGAGTTGCTTAGCTTTGTTAGCATGTATTGTGTTACTACATTTGAGCTTTTTTCTCAGTGCTAGGAGTTGTGGAGACAAATTGTTGTTGTACTGATTTAGGAATAATTTTTAGGATGGTTGTTGGTTATTTCTGCACAAGGGCTTGGATGTTCATGTATGGAAGAGTTGTAAGAGGCATAATGCTTTCACGCTAGTGGGTTAAGATTGCCGATTTGCTGGGATATTTGTTGGGTGTCCAAGATTGATGTGTTTTATTGATGCGTTCTTTTATGTTCAGTGGTGTTGCTATTGTTGTAGTTTTTTTATTGTAGATTCTTCGCCATAGAAGGCTAATGTATTGTGTTATATGTTTATTCCCAGGGGGCCCTTTTTTTCTTCGACTTCGTCGTTTTTCTGCCAAAGCTTTATTTTCCCACTTACCCCTGCCTCCCTCCAATCTTGCCCCATTACCCTCATTTACTCTGCTACCCATCTCAATATACCTGCGGAACCTCAGGGATGGGATGATGCTTATGTTGGACTGGACTTTTTGATGATTTATTTGATGCTTGATGTTAACCTTAATTTTGGTTTTGAAAAATCTTTTGACGCGAAATTCATTGTGTGTTCTGGTTAAATAAACAGTGATGATTGATTGTTAAATTGAAATTGTTTAGTGAGACAAAATTAAAATAGTGAGACAAATTGTAAGCCACTTGTTTTGTCTGCGTAAGCAAGAGCCTTCCTCGGCCCCTCCCTGTAGACAGAGTCAGCGTGACTTCCCCCTGTTCTATATTTCTCCTTCTTTCTCTCTCTCTCTCTCTCTCTCTCTCTCTCTCTCTCTCTCTCTCATGCTCATCTCTCTGCTCTCTAAATTGGGGATTACTGTGTGTCTGTCTTCATTTGGCGCGCCAATGTGGGGCTAAGGAAGGCTTAAAAAAAAAAAAAAAAAAAAAAAAAAAAAAGTTTTTTTATGGATCCTAAGTTGTAAAAAAAAAAGAACAGACCAGCATAAGTTGTACCATGAGTGCTGAAGGTACACCGTCAGGTAGCTTGAGTGAGGGTGTCCAAGCAGGTGAAGGAAATGGAGGAGAAGAAGGCCATCAAGCCACGGTCGCTGGCCTCCAGAGACAGCTAGCTGACATGCAGAGGCTACTCTCGCTCTAGTCACCTTCAACCGGCTGCAGCAACCCCACCCGTCATCAACATCACGGCCCAAGCAGCCGTGAGGATTAAGCCCTTCTCAGGGTTTGTCCCACAACCCGGGGAAGTGTCTTTTGTAGAGTGGGAGCAGCAATGTCAGCAGCATCTACAAGATGGCACGATCCCAGAACTACGGGCGAAGATGTTGGGCAGCCTCCGGGGACTCGCCTACCAACAGGCAAAAGACTGCAGTGATGCTGCCGACATCCTGAACACACTTCGAGGCATCTACGGGGAGGTGAAGACGGTGGACGACCTACTGCTAGAGTTCGACACCATGACACTGCAGCCTAAGGAGGCTCCGTCCACCTTCTTGGGACGTTTGTGGTCCGCCCTGGCGGAGGTGGCGGCAAAGATGGAGATGGGGCAGCAGAGCAGCAGCGGGCGGGTCTACCATGTTTTTCCCGGTCAGTTCCACCAATGCTGGCTCTGGAGCTGCGGAGCAGTTTTGGTTTTCCAGGGGAGGCCACTCCAGATCTCACCAGGCTGCTCCAGACGGTACGGAGAGTGGAACAGATGGGCGAGGAGCCCGTCGCCAGGTCGAAGGACAGTCGCAGAGTTCACGCCAATGCTGCAACAATGCCAGGACCCAGCGAGGGACTCTGCGACAGCGACCTGGAGAAGATCGCCGAGAAGGTGGCCGAGAAGTTACGGGCCAACGTTCACAGAACCTCCTGGCCCGGCGCACCCAGGGGCTCAACCTCCACGACCCAGGGGGCCGTGCTACCGGTGTGGCCGACATGGTCACTACACCAGACAGTGCCGGAACCAGCAGGAACGGCAGAAATTAAACGGCCAGGCAGTCGGCGTTGGGGACCAGACGCTGACTGACAACAATTCAGGACCCAACCGACGGCATGAGAAAAACTCCTCAAGGATGCCATCAACACCATCGAGGTCAGCCGCAACATCAAGCCTGTCCGCCTGAGGGGAGTCGACGTCAAGCTGGCGGCTGGCCAAATTATAGAACTTCGGGGAAAGGTGCCGAGTGCTTCACATGTTTGCCCTCGTGCCCCAGAAAACATCAGATGGGGACTGAAGGTACTGAAGGCTGAGGTAAGAGAGAATGAACTTGTCATTTTTGTGCAAAAAAACTGTAGACGCTGGGGACAGAGACCCCTAACCCCAAGAGACACATTAGCAGACATCAACACTGAGGCAGACATTCTGGAGGCTTTGGTTGGGCCTGCATGTGAAGAGGAGATAGAAGTAGAAGGGGTAAGAACAAAATGTTTGTTGGACAGTGGGTCCCAAGTGACCATCGTCTCAGAACAGTTCTATAGACAGAACCTTGGCCACCTGCAAATCCAGGGACTGACAACACCCGTCAATGTGGTTGGTGCGGGGGGGACAGAGTGTGCCTTACCTTGGGTACATAACCATGCAGTGTCGGCTACCAAAAAGTCCTGGCAGGGAAGGAGACGTCACTTCTGTAGTCTGTCTTGTGGGTCAGGGGGGTACAGAATTCTCAAGGACAGTTCCGATTATTCTGGGAACGAACGTCTTCAGAGACCTGCCACGATCTCTGGTACCGACCATGTCAGTGAGGCACTATTCATGCTGGCAAATGCTGCCGACAGTAGCGATGCTGATGGCAAAGTGGGGACTATCATTTTGAAGAAGAAGACAGTCATACCCCCTATGGGTACGGCCAGTGTTGTGGGTCAACCCCGGGTCAGAGACCTTCAGACCTTCTCCTCGGTGCTGATCCAGGAACACTGTGACCAACAGCAAAACGTTAAGGTGGGACTGGTAGCAACAAAAGTGGCTGTTGAAGATCTGCATGATGTGAGATTGACCCTTTGCAATTTTTCTGATGTAGATTTAGTCTTACAGAAGAATTCCAAGATAGCAGATGTGTATGTTGTTAATGCCATGTATGATATGCATAGGGTCTTAGAAGAGTTCAGTGGTTGCCTGAACCACAGAATGTGATACTGAACATGCACACAGCCACGCGCAGTCACAAAATCACACTCGCATCTCAGACACAGAGGGTTGCGCAGGGCAGTTCCGTTTTGGAGAGAGTGCACCAGAAGAATGGCGCAAGAAATTTGCCCACCCACCGACTCTCATCCTACTCTGATGTCTTCATCCAACATGATTTAGACATAGGCAGAACCGAGGTGGAACAACACGACATCCAACTCCAGCCAGGATGCACTGTCAGAGAGAGACCCCGACCCATCTCTCCGAGAGACTTTGAGGAGGCAAAACAGCACATCCAGGAGCTCTTGGAGGCAAAGATTATCACTCCAAGTTGCTCGCCCTTTGCAAGCCCCATCGTCTTGGTGAGGAAGAAGAACAACGCCCTGCGGTTGTGTGTAGACTATCGAGCAATCAACCGTTTCACCATCAAAGATAGCTATGCCATCCCAAAGATCGATGACCTGTTCCTCACACTCAACGGCAGCAATGGTTCACGAGCATGGATCTCAGCAAGGCATACTACCAGGTACCGCTGACTGAACGGGCGAAACAGATCTCGGCATTTACAACACCCTTTGGGCTCTTCCAGTTCGAGCGGATGCCCTTTGGCCTGTGCAACTCCCCAGCAACATTTCAGCGACTGATGGACAAGGTGTTCATTGATATGAACCTCAGTGAACTGATCGTGTTCCTAGATGACATACTGATCCATGGTCGTACACTTGAGGAACTGGAAGACCGGACCATCCGCTCGCTGGGAACGGCTGAGGAAGTTCAAGCTAAAGCTTGACCCACAGAAGTGCCGGGACAAAGGAGGTTCGCCACTTGGGTCATGTCATCTCCGACCAGGGGATAAAACCAGACCCGGAGAAGATCTCAGCCTTGACGACCTGCCGATTCCTCGCACAGTTCGCGACGTGACGTGAAGTCTTTCATCGGGTTTGCTGGTTTCTACCGGAAATTCCTCCCTAAATTCGCCCAGATAGCCAAGCCGCTCAATGACTAACTGCTGCTGGTTACATCCCAAGGGGCTGCCAGAAGAAAGGAGAGAAGAAAAAACAAAGGCCTTACCCTGACATCGGACATCACGCACTTGTGGGGAGATCAACAACAAGCAGCATTCGACGCACTCATCCAGGCATTGACATCTGAGCCTCTCCTGGCAGTGGCTGACTGCACAAAGCCATTCACTCTGCACTGTGATGCGAGTGGAACTGGAATCGTGCTGCTACTGTACCAGGAGCAGGATGGGAAGAACAGAGTTATTGCATATGCCAGCCGATCTCTCAATAAGACTGAATCCAACTATCCAGCGCACAAGAGGGAATTTCTTGCCCTGAAGTGGGCAATGACGGAGAAATTCCATGATTACATTCTGGGAACTCAAGTCACAGTAGTCACGGATAACAACCCCCTGCGGTACATCCTCCACAAAGCAAAACTTGATGCTGTGAGTCATAGGTGGCTTGCTTCTCTTTCGATCTATGACTTTGACATACAGTACAAAAGAGGATCCAGCCATTTGGATGCTGACGGCCTGTCTAGGCGACATGACAGGGAAGAACTTCTTGAGGATGCCCGAGTACCACAAGTTCCTGGAAAACACAGAGTTCATCAGGAGAAAGGCCACTGAACTTGATAACCAAAGCAACAGATTGGAGACCGCAAGCTCTGTGGTGGTCAGGGCTGTGATGGAAGCCAAGGGTGTTAGGCCAGCCAGCAACAACCAGGCCAGCCTACATGTGTCATCGTGCCGTCAGTCAGTTGAGACAGACACAGAGGAAAACCTTCCAGCAGTGGAACAGCTAGTAAAAGACCCAAGCCTGATTCGTGACGACATCCTGGAGCCAAAGGAGAACGGGATTGGTACCATCAGTAAGAGAGAGTGGAGAAGACTACAACTGGCTGACCCTACACTGAACTGGGTGATTCAAGAGTTAGAAAAGGGCCACAGGTTGAGTGCCAATACACAAGCAGGTGTCTCACCTGAGATGAGGGTTTTTTCATCCGAGAACAAAACAAACTGGTGATGAAAGAAGGTGTTCTCCACAGGAAAGTAGAGGGTGAGGAAGGAAAAAGTGAAGTGGCAACTGGTCATCCCCACCTCAAAACGCCAACAGGCAATGTCGGGCGTGCACGAGGATATATACCATCCACATCTGGAGAGTGCACTCCAACAGGCAAGACTCCGTTTTTTCTGGCCCTTCATGGCCCGAGATTTGGAGAGGAAGATCAGGCAATGTGGGAGGTGTGTACGGAGGGGGGAGCTGCCCAAAAAGGCCCCTATGGAGACCATCACGTCCAGTGTTCCCCTTGAGCTCCTCTCCATTGACTACCTAACCATCGAGGTCAAGGGGCAGAAACAGAATATCCTGGTGATACTCGATCACTTCACCAAGTTTGGCGTTACAGTCTGCACAAAAGATCAGAAAGCCAAGACTGTTGCTCAAGCCCTCTGGCAGAACTTCTTCATGATCTACGGTTTCCCTCAGCGCATCCTATCAGATCAAGGAAGAGACTTTGAGTCTGAGCTGTTGAAAGAAGTGTGCCGAGTAGCTGGCATCAAGAAGTGCCGCACGCACGACACCATACCACCCTGCAGGCTCACCTGTTGAACGCTTGAACAGAGAGATCATCCACCGACTCCGCAGCCTTGAGGATGAACAGAAGAAGGACTGGAGAAAAAGTCTACCAGCAGTGATGCATGCATACAACTGCAGCATTCATTCCAGCACAGGTTACAGCCCGTATTACCTGTTCTTCTTCGGACGCCATCCACGCCTACCGATTGACTTGGCGTTTGGAATTGATTTAGATGCTTCTCGGAGGGAATCGCCAAGGCAGTTTGTGAGACATGAAAAACCGTCTCCAAGAGGCCTACACAACTGCCTCAAACAACATGGACAGGCGTGCACTCAGGAACAAGGCACAATATGACACATCCGCCTATGCTGCTGAACTTGAGGTGGGAGACAGAGTCTTAGTGCGACGACTAGGCCCCAGGATCACCTCAAAAGTGTGTGACCGTTGGGAGAAAGGGGGTGTACGTAGTGGTGACAAGCCTGGTGATATGCCCGTGTACTCGGTCAGACTGGAAGGGGGTATTGGGCCTGTGAGGACACTTCATCGCAACCTGTTACTACCAATAGGCATGCTTGATGAAGAGACCAATCACATACGAGAGAAGAAAAGAGAGCCGAGGCCAAAAAAACCAAAACCAAAAGGAGCAGGACAGAGCTGCAGGATGTCGAGGAGGAGGACACGGCCTCTCTGCAGTTTGAATTAGCATGGCCCAATTCAGATTTGAGGCCAGAGGCACCTGTGTTTGTTCCATCTGGCGAACCTCTGAGGACAGATGTGGGGGAGCTGATGGGGGAGAACCAGGAATCGGTTCTGGACAGGAAACCCACAGGAACCCATGGAACCAGCTGGTGATACACCGGAACCCCGCCAAGCCAGTGTGGACACAGGAGATCGGACTGGGGACACAAGGTGTTACTGACCCAGGGGAACCAGAGAAGGATCATGAGGATGGATCCAGGGATGGGTCGGTTGATCTCAACCACACTGAGTCTGACGAGGCAGTAGGTTTTGATGCGGAGGGGGGACAGCCTGCACCAAAACTTAGGCGGTCATTACGACAAAGGCGGCCTGTGGACCGTTTGAACTTGGCACATAGAGTGGCAGCAGATCTTCCTGTTGAGTCTGCCACTGTTGGCAAAGCCAAGGATCTGGGACCTTGGTTTGAACAGTTGGAGGAAAGTTTCGAGACCCTCTCCAAGTCCTTGTCGATGATAAAGGAACATTATTTCATCTTGGCCAAGAAATGCGTGTAGTTATACACCAAAGAAATTGTCCGGCAATGATGATTGATTGCTGGTTCAAGAAAATTTTACCATTGTGTGAAATGACCAGAAACTTTCAATTGGAAAAAAAAAAAAAAATATGTTTTTTTTTTTTTTTTTTTTTTGGCGGGGAAAGGGAAAGTGTAGACAGCATGACAGAGGGCTGGTCTACACAAGCACAGTTCAAGGGAAGTAACTGCAATTTTAGTCCCTTGTTAAGAAGTTGTTTCCTTTGGGGGAGTTGTCCCCCTTGAGTGGTTAAACGAAGGTTGGGGATTGAAGATAATGTGTTTTGATTTGGTTCTAGTTACTATTTTTTTTCTTTGTATACAAAAATCTTGTTGGGAAAGTTACTAGAAGTAATTTTTTGGGGGGTTGAAATAAAGTAATTCAGGGAAATAATAACCAAGTTCACCAACTACTTCCTGTTTCCTGACAAGTTCCACATCCTATTTCCTGTTCCTTGACATAGCAATTTCCTGCACATTTTGACCGGCTGAGAGAGAGAGGGAGACTTTTGTCTGCCTAGAGAGAAAAAAACAAAGTTGGCAGAGGGGTCTTTTAATTCAAGGTTAGTAAGCTGTAGTAAGATTGATGTAAATTAGACTAAAACTAAGCCTGTATATTGTTACTGATCATATTATGAATTGGGCTTGTCTAGATACTGGTCCAAGTTAGTATGTTGAACCGGTTTGGCTTACCATGTGCTTTTGGTAGACATCTTGAAATTGGGGAAAGGATCCTGGCCATTTTACAGGATATTTAGTAGCTGTCTGTTTGAAATAGTATTTAGGCATGTTAAAGAAATTAATAGACTTATTTCTTCTGTCATGTTTATTCAGTTCTCTCTGTGCTCTCTTTTCTCAAGTTGAACAGAACTAAGAGTTAATCTTAGCGACCAGTGTAGTTTTTTTTTTCTCACTTTGACTTCCCTCAGTCGTATTTTTCTCTTACCACCTTTTAAGGGTCATTGCTAACAATGTGTACCTAGGGCTAGGGTTCTAGGATTTAGCCCAATACTTCTGACATTAGATTATTGTACTAATAGAAGGTTTGTACAGTTAGGGCCTAGTCCCAGTGAAAAAACTTTTTATTCCTTTGTTCTCATGGAATGACCCTTGCAACTAAGAAGAAGAGAGTTGCTTAGCTTTGTTAGCATGTATTGTGTTACTACATTGAGAGCTTTCTCAGTGCTAGGAGTTGTGGAGACAAATTGTTGTTGTACTGATTTAGGAATAATTTTTAGGATGGTTGTTGGTTATTTCTGCACAAGGGCTTGGATGTTCATGTATGGAAGAGTTGTAAGAGGCATAATGCTTTCACGCTAGTGGGTTAAGATTGCCGATTTGCTGGGATATTTGTTGGGTGTCCCAAGATTGATTGATGTTTTATTGATGCGTTCTTTTATGTTCAGTGGTGTTGCTATTGTTGTAGTTTTTTTATTGTAGATTCTTCGCCATAGAAGGCTAATGTATTGTGTTATATGTTTATTCCCAGGGCCCTTTTTTTTCTTCGACTTCGTCGTTTTTTTTCTGCCAAAGTTTTATTTTCCCACTTACCCCTGCCTCCCTCCAATCTTGCCCAATTACCCCAATTACCCTCATTTACTCTGCTACCCATCTCAATATACCTGCGGAACCTCAGGGATGGGATGATGCTTATGTTGGACTGGACTTTTTGATGATTTATTTGATGCTTGATGTTAACCTTAATTTTGGTTTTGAAATCTTTTGACGCGAAATTCATTGTTGTGTTCTGGTTAAATAAACCAGTGATTGATTGTTAAATTGAAATTGTTTAGTGAGACAAATTAAAATAGTGAGACAAATTGTAAGCCACTTGTTTTGTCTGCGTAAGCAAGAGCCTTCCTCGGCCCCTCCCTGTAGACAGAGTCAGCGTGACTTCCCCTGTTCTATATTTCTCCTTCTTTCTCTCTCTCTCTCTCTCTCTCTCTCTCTCTCTCTCTCTCTCTCTCTCTCTCTCTCTCTCTCATCTTGCTCCTGCTCTCTAAATTGGGCAGGTAGCTTGAGTAAGGGTGTCCAAGCAGGTGAAGGAAATGGAGGAGAAGAAGGCCATCAAGCCACGGTCGCTGGCCTCCAGAGACAGCTAGCTGACATGCAGAGGCTACTCTCTCTAGTCACCCTTCAACCGGCTGCAGCAACCCCACCCGTCATCAACATCACGGCCCAAGCAGCCGTGAGGATTAAGCCCTTCTCAGGGTTTGTCCCACAACCCGGGGAAGTGTCTTTTGTAGAGTGGGAGCAGCAATGTCAGCAGCATCTACAAGATGGCACGATCCCAGAACTACGGGCGAAGATGTTGGGCAGCCTCCGGGGACTCGCCTACCAACAGGCAAAAGACTGCAGTGATGCTGCCGACATCCTGAACACACTTCGAGGCATCTACGGGGAGGTGAAGACGGTGGATGACCTACTGCTAGAGTTCGACACCATGACACTGCAGCCTAAGGAGGAGGCTCCGTCCACCTTCTTGGGACGTTTGTGGTCCGCCCCTGGCGGAGGTGGCGGCAAAGATGGAGATGGGGCAGCAGGAGCAGCGGCGGCGGGTCTACCATGTGTTTTCCCGGTCAGTTCCACCAATGCTGGCTCTGGAGCTGCGGAGCAGTTTTGGTTTTCCAGGGGAGGCCACTCCAGATCTCACCAGGCTGCTCCAGACGGTACGGAGAGTGGAACAGATGGGCGAGGAGCCCGTCGCCAGGTCGAAGGACAGTCGCAGAGTTCACGCCAATGCTGCAACAATGCCAGGACCCAGCGAGGGACTCTCTGCGACATCGACCTGAGAAGATCGCCGAGAAGGTGGCCGAGAAGTTACGGCCAACGTTCACAGAACCTCCTGGCCCGGCGCACCCAGGGGCTCAACCTCCACGACCCAGGGGGCCGTGCTACCGGTGTGGCCGACATGGTCACTACACCAGACAGTGCCGGAACCAGCAGGAACGGCAGCAGGAACGGCAGAATTAAAACGGCCAGGCAGTCGGCGTTGGGGACCAGACGCTGACTGACAACAATTCAGGACCCAACCGACGGCATGAGAATCTCCTCAAGGATGCCATCAACACCATCGAGGTCAGCCGCAACATCAAGCCTGTCCGCCTGAGGGGAGTCGACGTCAAGCTGGCGGCTGGCCAAATTATAGAACTTCGGGGAAAGGTGCCGAGTGCTTCACATGTTTGCCCTCGTGCCCCAGAAAACATCAGATGGGGACTGAAGGTACTGAAGGCTGAGGTAAGAGAGAATGAACTTGTCATTTTTGTGTGCAAAACTGTAGACGCTGGGGACAGACCACCCCTAACCCCAAGAGACACATTGGCAGACATCAACACTGAGGCAGACATTCTGGAGGCTTGGTTGGGCCTGCATGTGAAGAGGAGATAGAAGTAGAAGGGGTGAGAACAAAATGTTTGTTGGACAGTGGGTCCCAAGTGACCATCGTCTCAGAGCAGTTCTATAGACAGAACCTCGGCCACCTGCAAATCCAGGGACTGACAACACCCGTCAATGTGGTTGGTGCGGGAGGACAGAGTGTGCCTTACCTAGGGTACATAACCATGCAGTGTCGGCTACCAAAGTCTTGGCAGGGAAGGAGACCGTCACTTCTGTAGTCTGTCTTGTGGGTCAGGGGGGTACAGAATTCTCAAGGACAGTTCCGATTATTCTGGGAACGAACGTCTTCAGAGACCTGCCACGATCTCTGGGTAACCGACCATGTCAGATGTGAGGCACTATTCATGCTGGCAAATGCTGCCGACAGTAGCGATGCTGCTGATGGCAAAGTGGGGACTATCATTTTGAAGAAGAAGAAGACAGTCATACCCCCTATGGGTACGGCCAGTGTTGTGGGTCAACCCCGGGTCAGAGACCTTCAGACCTTCTCCTCGGTGCTGATCCAGGAACACTGTGACCAACAGCAAAACGTAAGGTGGGACTGGTAGCAACAAAAGTGGCTGTTGAAGATCTGCATGATGTGAGATTGACCCTTTGCAATTTTTCTGATGTAGATTTAGTGTACAGAAGAATTCCAAGATAGCAGATGTGTATGTTGTTAATGCCATGTATGATATGCATAGGGTCTTAGAAGAGTTCAATGGGTTGCCTGAACCACAGAATGTGATACTGAACATGCACACAGCCACGCAGTCACAAAATCTCACTCGCATCTCAGACACAGAGGGTTGTGCAGGGCAGTTCCGGTTTTGGAGAGAGTGCACCAGAAGAATGGCGCAAGAAATTTGCCCACCGTCTCTCATCCTACTCTGATGTCTTCATCCAACATGATTTAGACATAGGCAGAACCGAGGTGGAACAACACGACATCCAACTCCAGCCAGGATGCACTGTCAGAGAGAGACCCCGACCCATCTCTCCGAGAGACTTTGAGGAGGCAAAACAGCACATCCAGGAGCTCTTGGAGGCAAAGATTATCACTCCAAGTTGCTCGCCCTTTGCAAGCCCCATCGTCTTGGTGAGGAAGAAGAAGAACAACGCCCTGCGGTTGTGTGTAGACTATCGAGCAATCAACCGTTTCACCATCAAAGATAGCTATGCCATCCCAAAGATCGATGACCTGTTCCTCACACTCAACGGCAGCCAATGGTTCACGAGCATGGATCTCAGCAAGGCATACTACCAGGTACCGCTGACTGAACGGGCGAAACAGATCTCGGCATTTACGACACCTTTTGGGCTCTTCCAGTTCGAGCGGATGCCCTTTGGCCTGTGCAACTCCCCAGCAACATTTCAGCGACTGATGGACAAGGTGTTCATTGATATGAACCTCAGTGAACTGATCGTGTTCCTAGATGACATACTGATCCATGGTCGTACACTTGAGGAACTGGAAGACCGGACCATCCGCTCACTGGAACGGCTGAGGAAGTTCAAGCTAAAGCTTGACCCACAGAAGTGCCTGTTCGGACAAAGGAGGTTCGCCACTTGGGTCATGTTATCTCCGACCAGGGGATAAAACCAGACCCGGAGAAGATCTCGGCCTTGACGACCTGGCCGATTCCTCGCACAGTTCGCGACGTGAAGTCTTTCATCGGGTTTGCTGGTTTCTACCGGAAGTTCCTCCCTAAATTCGCCCAGATAGCCAAGCCGCTCAATGACCTAACTGCTGGTTACATCCCAAGGGGCTGCCAGAAGAAAGGAGAGAAGAAAAACAAAGGCCTTACCTGACATCGGACATCACGCACTTTGTGGGGAGATCAACAACAAGCAGCATTCGATGCACTCATCCAGGCATTGACATCTGAGCCTCTCCTGGCAGTGGCTGACTGCACAAAGCCATTCACTCTGCACTGTGATGCGAGTGGAACTGGAATCGGTGCTGTACTGTACCAGGAGCAGGATGGGAAGAACAGAGTTATTGCATATGCCAGCCGATCTCTCAATAAGACTGAATCCAACTATCCAGCGCACAAGAGGGAATTTCTTGCCCTGAAGTGGGCAATGACGGAGAAATTCCATGATTACATTCTGGGAACTCAAGTCACAGTAGTCACAGATAACAACCCCCTGCGGTACATCCTCCACAAAGCAAAACTTGATGCTGTGAGTCATAGGTGGCTTGCTTCTCTTTCGATCTATGACTTTGACATACAGTACAAAAGAGGATCCAGCCATTTGGATGCTGACGGCCTGTCTAGGCGACATGACAGGGA
>JADBJO010015027.1:0-17500 GCA_016801955.1 Conus betulinus
AAGAGAGGCAGTTTGCCTTTTGTTCCATGCCATCGATAGACACAACAAATGATACTTTTAAAAGTGACATAGACAGCCATTTTTGTTTCTTCTTTTTATTTGTACAGTGTGCATAGACATCCTGAATTTCCAGGCATGTGTCTCGATATTCCATTCTTTCCATTGAATGTCCTTTGACTGAGAAGACTAAGGTGGTGGAAAAGACCAACACAAGCAAGGCACACACCTTAATACTGTGTGTGTGTGTGTGTGTGTGTGTGTGTGTGTGTTGTTGTTGTTGTTGTTTTTCGTTGTTCTTGTTGTTGTTACTTAACAAACTTGGCGAGTTCTCAGCCAGCAGGCAGTGAAGAAGACCCAGCCAGGCCTGCTTGAAGACTGTATGAGGCATCACCAAGACATGGCATGGACATCAGAGCCCAGCAGACTACGCTGATGGCCGCCACACAACACCGCCATCAATACAGATACTACGCTGGTCAGCACTTCATTTCTCTAGCATCCATTCTTAGCTGGAAACCATTCACAGAGACCCTGGCCTTGGCTGACAGCTGACAGAACTGGGGGAACCTGGTCTGCCTCAGTGACTTCCCACACAGCTGACAGAACTGGGGGAACCTGGTGAACTGTTCTTCACTGTGCTGCCTCAGTGACTCCCCACACAGCTGACAGAACTGGGGGACAGAACTGGTGAACTGTTCTTCACTGTGCTGCCTCAGTGACTCCCCCACACAGCTGACAGAACTGGGGGAACCTGGTGAACTGTTCTTCACTGTGCTGCCTCAGTGACTCCCCACACAGCTGACAGAACTGGGGGAACCTGGTGAACTGTTCTTCACTGTGCTGCCTCAATGACTTCCCACACAGCTGACAGAACTGGGGGAACCTGGTGAACTGTTCTTCACTGTGCTGCCTCAGTGACTTCCTACAAAAGTCAGGGAAGAAGAATATGAAGAATGTTATTTTGATATTTTTGCACTTGCATTTACCTTTTATCAGTGATATAATTGCAGATGGTCACAATTCGTAAAGAAAAATTCTTTGATATTGAAAATATTAACAAAAGCATAAATCACTGATTTACAACATTTATGTTCTGTCTTCATAATGGAATGGTTGAAAGGGCCAGCCAATATTCATCGCTCAGCTTAGCTTGGTTATGCTCCCATTTGTGACAGCTAGGAACACACCAGAGTTACCCTATACCACACACACACACACACACACACACACACTGAAAACATGATGATTACTACTTTTTTACACGTGTGAATCAAACATGAAAAACTGTATATGAGGATCAATGCATGATCTTTATGTAAAAGCACAAACGCCAATTTACAGGCACTGCATGGCATGAAACATTTGAGTTATACCAATATAAAGAAAACTCTTTGATCAAAATCTGAAAGTATGGAAGACATCTGAATCCATAGCATAATAGCTATCTGCTTAAAAATGCATATAAAGTAACAACAGTGCATCCAATATGACAAAAATGTTTTGTAAAGAACAGTCACAAGTACCTCCATCCACACACACACACACACACACACACACACACACACACACACACACAGACAAGAGATAGCATACATCACTTGATCATTAGAATTTGTACATCGCATCTGGTGTTTCATAAAAGTGAAAAGTGGTTTTTCATTTTCAAGAACACATATTGTAAAATTAGTATTACATAAATTCTGCAGGGCACGCAAAAAACATCTGACAAAACAACAGGAGAACCATGGCTGTATTGCCTTGTTCCACTGCAGTGAAGTGGTAAGTCCGCACATCACCAACGCACTTTTGCAGCTGACCATGGGTTTCAGCCTACGTTAGCCTGCCGTGCCATCAGCCATTCTCTGAGTGACAAGGTACAATGGAACCAGCAACAAGCTGCTCATGCACACCATTTCCACTTTTCTCACCTAGTCAAACAAACACTACTTTTCTGCCATAAAAGGATAGACCAAAGACTATTTCCTCGCACACACTCCTCAAAATGTACCACAATTTTTTTTAACCTCATAACAAGATGTATGAATATTTCGGATAATACAGACCTGGAGAGGCTCACATTGTTTGCCTGCAGTATGGACGGTCATGAGTTCGAACCACTCATGTTTTCTTTTCTTACCTTGAAACACTGTCTGTGTCCACCCTGCAGTTGAGTGGGAACCTGACTCAGGTCAGTGAAGGTTAGTAACTTAATGACAGAAGAACAGGAGGGATGGGCCCTGTCTTCAATCATGCCATGCCCTTGATGAAGTGAACTCTGACAGTTCACTGCCCTGATGATGGCCGATAGACTATGGTCACTTTAACTTTCTTCTTCTTTTTTTTTCTTTTAATATCCATCCACTGAAGATGGAGAGAAGGTTCACTGGGTACATTTCTATCACAGAAGGACTTAGTTTTAAACTGAAACATGCTGAACAACGAAACATGCTGAACAACAAGCGCATGCCTATGAACACACCACCTGACACACACACACACACACACACACCCCCCACACCCTCCTCACACAAACACCCACGTCTCTTTGTGAAAGTTCCCAAGTTTATTGGGTTTTTTTTTTTTTGCTGTATATATATATATATATATATATATATATATATATATATATATATATATACCAAACTACACTACACTTCCTCACATACTCTGGTAAAACCAATTGAAACTTTGCTCTAAATTACACATGACAAATCAACAGTACCACCAGTTTACTGAAAAGTATGTTCCCACATTCACAGGATCCAGTAGATCAGCACTGGATCCACAGCTTTCTCACTGAGTTCTCTGACTTTGTTCAACACACATGGCATGTAGTGTTAGCTGTTACTGAAACAGATGTCAGTTATTTATCTGTGAATTCCCTGTGTTAATGTGCTTACTGATATGGAGTGTTTTGAATCCCTTAATTCAACCAAATAAGTATGTTTGTTATTACACTAAAATCAAGACCGGAACTGAACCTGACAAATTGTCAAGATACAGCCTGTTTCATGGCTCTGTCAGCTGTGATGAAGAAAGTAAGTAGAACAAGTTCCAACAATTCTACTGTCCTCATAAAATTAGTACGGGTGACAGTATGCCAGAACTTGGGAATGAGCGTTTTTGAGTTACCAGACTCAAAAAAAAAAAAAAAAAAAAATTAAGCAAAACACAAGACTTTACGGAAAAAAACGCATTTCAAACTTGAGGTCTTCAACACCCAAAAATAAAAAACCACAGAAAGTTGCTGTGATAGGGTGCATTTTTTCTTAGTTCTAACATTTGTCTGTCTTGCCTGACTATGGATGACCTTAACAGTCAAAATGCATTGCTTTTGTATCATCTTTTTTTTTTCAATCAGTTCATTTATTGACTTAGTATTTAAGTAGTGACATGTTTAACCTCTTCTATGACAGAAATAGCAAAACAAAGATTAGTTGCTGCTACTTTGCTTGTGTTCTAATACAGCCTGTTAGGGTCCATTTGAATCTTTGCGAACAAAACCATTCACGGCAGCTCACTTTGATCAACTTCTCAACTAATATCTGAAAAAGACACACCAGGCGTCAGCCATGGTGTCCTCATTCCCAAATATTCTGCACAATCCAATACAACAGCCTAACCAGCAACCAACACCAATGTACAGCTCAATCCGAGCAATAGTAAATACTTCAAACAGTGCCCCTGCTGTCACTTGGCAAAATTCTTTCCAATAAAAACAAAATGTAATCAAGGCTCAATCATCTTCATAATAAAAGTCAGTAGAATTTTCAAGTTTCTTCATTAATGAACATTGACAGAAAATGGAATGTGTTTGTTTAAAAAAAAAAAACAAAAACAAAACAAAGGAGGTGGAGGATGATATAAAAATTCCTGTTCTTACGAATTTTTAATTGCTAACATCAGGCAAAACTAAGTGAATGATACGATTGTATGGACAACAACAAAGAATGAAAGGGGAAAGTCTAACCCAGACCAGGAACAACAACCAGGACAGTTCAAAATGTACTCCCAACAATCTATGAATCTTGCAATCACAACTGGACCATCTGCAACAGTTAAGTGCAAACCTTTCTGTTTGTGTTTGAACCCTTCCTCTTTGTGTTAGCTATTTATTCTTTGTGCTCTGTTTTCTGCCTTGGTTGTTACTTGGTTTCTTCACATACCTTTCTTCACACTTTTTTTTTAACCCATTAATTCATTTCTTTGTGCTATTTTATGTATGATTAATTCATTTGTACACATCACTTTGCATGAATGAATTCCTTTCTTTACATCACTTAAAAGGGCATTAATTCTTTTGTTCACACAATTTTACATCAATAGGTCATTTCTTCAAACTGTCTTACATGCATTACTTTATTTGTTCAAAATATTTTTGATGCATTAATTGATTTGTTCAAACTATCTTACGCGCATTCATTCATTTTACATGCATTACTTGATTTGACCAAACTTTTTTACATGCATTTACTGATTTCACATGCATTCATTTAATTGTTCAAACCATTTACATGCATTATTTCATTTTACATGCATTAATTCATTTGTTCAAACCATTTCATTTACATCTGTTAATTTATCACGTCCAATAAAACCATTATACATGCATGTTACAGGCATTGTTTAATTTGTTCAAAACCATTTGCTCGTTTGCTCAAAATGTTTTATGTGCATTGTTCTTTTATTTGTTCAAACCATTTTACATGCATCAGTTCTTTTACCTGAATTATTTAACATCCATTTATTTGTTCACACAAACAGTTTTGCATGCATTAATTCAGTTATTTAAAACATTTTACATGTATTTCTTCACTAGACCAAAACATTTTTCATCCATTAATTCATTTGTTCAAGGATTAATTCAGATGTTTAAACCACTTCAAATATGTTCATTCATAGGATCAAAACATTTCACATGCATTACTTTATTTGCTCACACCACTTTACATGAATTCCTTCATTTGCTCAAACCAGTGTGATTGCATTCATTGATTTACTCAAATTGATTTACACAAGTTGATTCAGTTCTTTTACTTTCTGTATTAATTAATTCAGTTGTTCTGACATCTTCTATATATTCCTTAACTTGTTCAAAACCTTGAGAAAGTGAGTAAGTGTGTGTGTGTGCGTGTGTGTGTGTGTGTGTGTGTGTGTGTGTGTGTGTGTGTGTGTGTGTGTGTGTGTGTGTGTGTTCATTAAAATTAATTTCCACTTCTAAACAAAGTTGAAACGGGGGAGATTGCAAAGTGGAAATTGTGGCACAGAACCACAAGAAAGAAGAAACAACTTGTGATTTACATTAGAAACAAAGGAACAGAACAACTGTGTGCACACACAAATTAAAGAGACCACACTAGTACTATCATGTTCCGTTTCATACAAAAACAAACCAAAAAAAAAAACCCAGAAGCATCTCTCTCTCTCTCTCTCAAAGAAGCATCAGCGTTTGTGGTCACTATATTTCATTCTAAATGACAAACCTTTCCAAATTACAATTACTTCATCCATGTCGTATAACATTGGTAATTTGAGCACTGTTTTCATCTTTTGAAATGGCACAGCTTTTTTCTTTCTTCAAGAGCTGAGATGTAAATCATTTTTATAGTAAGGGGAAAAGCAACCTCCAATGCATTCTTCACCTGAGTGAACTTACACTTCTGTTTTAAGACACAAAAAAAACCAGTTATTGTGATTGCGGCCTGTAAACAATGGAACATAACAGAATAATTGGAGTTTCTTCCCTTTTCTATCCTTCCTTTTTTTCTTTTTTTTTTTCAGATGTGAGTTAGGAGTATTCTGGTTTTTAGCTTTTGCAAATAATCTACTCCACAATGGAAAACTCGGGCCCAAGTCAAATCTGTCACATCTGGTCTTTTGCATAATGATACATTTGGACCCAAAGGTCACCACCACAGATCAATGTTTGGAATAGATGAGGAATCAGTCCAGAGACCAAGCTGAAGGTGTACAGAGCAGTTGTTCTCCCACCACTCCTCTATGCATGTGAAACATGGACAGTGTGCAAATGGTATGCCAAGAAGCTGAATCACTTACACATAACCCTCCTCAGAAGACTGTTAAATATAAAGTGGCAGGACAAAATCCTGGACACAGAGGTGCTACCAAGCATGCCTGCCAAACATCCACACCATCCTGATGCTGTCTCAGCTTCAATGGGCAGGTCATGTAGCTCGCATGCCAGATCCAAGAGACTCTTCTACGGTGAGCTGCAACAAGGAGTGCGTTCCCATGGAGAAGAAACGCTTCAAAGACACTCTCAAAACATCCATCAAAGCATTTAACATCAACCCTGACACAAGGGAACAAACTGCTATGGATCAAACTGGACGATGCTGCTCTATCCACAAAGAGCGTATCTATGTGACAAAGGAGGACAGCTACAGTGCAACAGAAGAGATAGGAAAGCCAGCTCCAGCAGTCAAGGGCAGGTCTCCCACATTGCCTGTCCAAGCTGTCACTGCACATTCCCTGCACTCATCCGCTTGATCAGCCACCTGTGTACCCACAAATCGTCTCACCCCCCTCAATCCCAAAATGACTACGTGGTCCTTGTTGACTCGATGGGAAGGAACAACGTTAGAATCCTCACTTTCTTGCTTCCAAGTACATGTATTATGATGTTACTGCCCTGAAAATGGGCAATGTTTAGACTTTTTTCCCCCCTGTGCACCTTGAATGTATTCATTTTTTTTGTAGTGCTGATATGAAATGCCTCTAGCAAAATGTACAAAAACCTGAAATAAAAAGAGAGGTAGAAAACACAAATGAACTAGTCTATCACACAATATATGTATATACCTCATGGTTACTGTATGCCATAATTCAGATGACTAATATCTCTGAATCTGGAGGGACAAAGCAGCTCGTTAAGTTATGCTTCCACCATTTTCCTAATGGTGACCCAACACAGCACAATATTCTCATGGAAAATTCCACCATTTTCCTCTTTGAGCTAAGACAACAAGACATTCTCATGGAATATTCCACCCCTTTCTGATGGGGAGCTAATACAGAATGTTTGACACTTTCTTGGAATATTCCACCCTCAGAGCTGTCAATGTCTATAAAGCCCAAATTGCAGCATTTAGACACTTTAAGTGCAGAATCCAAAATCTATTAATGGCACTCACAGGGTTTGACTTGACCTACAACAAAACATTATTGCCGACCAAAAAAAATCAAGAAAACAGCCAGATTTCTATCACCTAAAGTAATTTTCTTTCACTTCATTGGCCAATAAAAACACAAATAAACAAACACACCAAGTCACAAAGCAGCAAGATTGTCATCATCTATAATGATTTTTCTTCTACTTTTTCATCCTCTCTTTCTGAACTTGGCCTTCATTTCACAAAATAAGTCTACAGTCTAAGGATATAAGTTATCTTGTTCTGTTTAAACCACTGGGAAGCGTTTCTCTTTTTTTTTGATACAATTTTTTTTTTTCAATATTGGTTTTCATCACAAAATTCAGCAGCAAAACATTGTTAACAAAATCGTAGCATGCGAGGCCAAAATGTACCACTTGGCACCTGCGCAACCCTTTCCTGGTGGTGAGCTATCATGACATTCTCATGGAATATTCCTCCACTTTCCTGGTGGTGAGCTATCATGACATTCTCATGGAATATTCCTCCACTTTCCTGGTGGTGAGCTATCATGACATTCTCATGGAATATTCCTCCACTTTCCTGGTGGTGAGCTATCATGACATTCTCATGGAATATTCCTCCACTTTCCTGGTGGTGAGCTATCATGACATTCTCATGGAATATTCCTCCACTTTCCTGGTGGTGAGCTATCATGACATTCTCATGGAATATTCCTCCACTTTCTTGGCGGTGAGCTATCATGACATTCTCATGGAATATTCCTCCACTTTCCTGGCGGTGAGCTATCATGACATTCTCATGGAATATTCCTCCACTTTCCTGGTCAGCTAACACATAGGACAGCTAATATGTGACCTGTTAAGATAGAGGTTCTATAGGCATATTCCAACATTTTCCTGATGATGAGCTGACACAGTGGGACATTTTTGCAGAATATTCCATCACTTTTCTGATGGTGTGTTTACATCTTGACATTCTCAAGGAATACTCTAGCACTGCTCTGATCATCTAACACACGCAACAATACTGGGAATGCTCCACCACTTTCCTCATGGTGACCTAATGCAGTGGAACATTCTCACAGAATAAACGCCCCCCCCCCCCCCTTCCCTTTTCCTTGACAGACAATGACATGCATGCCTCAATGGCAATGGAACATTTCAGCTCTGACTTTTAAAGGTCGGCATGAACGCCATTTAATATGGAAAACAAAATCCATAATATCCTTCTTCTGTTTAGTCAGGTACACTTTTCACAGAACAAACTCTTACACTTTCAGTTTTACAATAACAAGCACACTTGTAAAAACACATGCATGCACGCAAAGACGCATACAAACAAACACATGTATACATTTTTTTTTCTAGACAGAAGAAACTGGAAGTTTCACAAGAGCCATGCATCATGCAGTATTTCAGCTCATTTTAATCTCTCTGAAGCCAAACACATAGCTAAATGCATTTGGATACCACTTTCAGTGAAAAGACGTTAACTACATGTGCATGTGCAAAAGCACTTACACACCTCACGTTGTGCAGACAGTCACAAAAGAAACTACCAGGTAATTCCCAAACCAAACTGACACAGAGGACCTCATTACTTTCCATCTGCAAACCTGACAGACTTCAAAAATATTACATTGATCTCCTTCCTTTTAAACCCTCTCTTGCTCTTCAGCAACAGAGGGACTATCTCTGTACAGTTTGCTTTGCTGTTGTCGTTGAAAAGTTCTGCCCATAAAAAAAAAAAAAAAAGGGGGGGGGGGGGGGGGGAGTGGGGAGGGGGAGGGGATTCCTTGTCCCTCTCTCTGTTCCTCTTTCTTTCTTTACAAGTCTCTCTATCCAGGTAAGGTTAGTAAACAGACCTCAATCACAGTGTGATACCGCTGAAGTTGCACAAATTAAAAAAAAAAAAAAAAACCTTTCTCTCTCCTGATCATTGCCCTCCATGATCTCTTGCTCCATACCCCCCTCCCACACACACACATACACACACACATACATACACACATACACACGCACACATACACACACACACACACACACACTCACACACACACACACGCACACACACACTCACAGAGTGCTACCTTATTTTCCATCCCTCTTCCCTGATATGTTTACAGGAATCAGATTTCACCACCTACACAAGGCACAGGAACATGGGCACTCACTCAGTGCACAAATGCTGTGACTAGTTGTTCCCCTTGGAATGATCATGATACTGGACTTTCAGTTTTCATTTTGTCACAGCCCAGCCCATCACAAAGGGGTCTTCTGGGGCTGTCCTCTCCCAGGACAAAGTTTAAGTCCTGTCAGAACAGTGGAATGAAGCAGCCTGTCCTGAAACCTGCAATGAGCACAACAGCGTCTAAACAATTTGTAACATCATAGTTTATTGTCATACCCCTATGACCACAAGGAGGATTTTCAGGGCTGTCAAAAATCATCCAAAAAAAAAAAAAGATATCCCGAAAAATGACTATATCCTGAAAGAGAAACTAACACCAGAAGCACTTCATGACATGGCACTCAGACTATTGACAACCTAAGGGTATACAACAAGGCCATGCTGAGAACGCCTACCGATCCGCTTAGGTCCTTGCTCCCTGGATTAATGACAAAAAATGTTAAATTAGCCCAAGCCTGTAACTGAAACAAAAAAAAGTACATGAAAAATGCCTTGTTGGCAAAGAGGTGCTACAAAATGGATCACTGAAACAGGTGCTACAAAATGGACCACTGAAACAGGTGCTACAAAATGGATCACTGAAAACAGGTGCTACAAAATGGACCACTGAAACAGGTGCTACAAAATGGACCACTGAAACAGGTGCTACAAAATGGATCACTGAAATAGCATCCATTCTGGACAGTGTGGACAAGTTTTATTGCTCGGTCATCAGATTACACCCAAAAAGCTCTGACCTCATGAATCCTAGCTGGTTCAGGTGGTTAAGACCAGGCCACGGTCCGGGCTGCTGCAATTCTGCACCATCTTACATCTCCGGTTAAACATTCACCAGATCTCCTTTGTGACTACACACATCTGGATGTTGCAGTGGATCTCTATATTTAGATGTTGCAGAGGATCTCTATATTTAGATGTTGCAGTGGATCTCTATATTTAGATGTTGCAGGCCTTGCTTTAAAAAAAATCTTCAAGACATACTTAATCAGACAATGCATATTCTTCTGGATCAGCGCACTGTGGGTTTGTAGTTATCATTCTTGAAAGTATGGGTCCACTACCACAAGCGCTTTGTAGGAATGTATAGTTCAAATGACACAACTGTTCATTTTATTCCATGCTGATGCAGAAGGCATAAATTTTGCTGACTGAGAGTAAAAATTACTTTTTATTTTAAACATTCCTAAAATTACATTAAAATAGTTTCTAATAGTTCCACAAGTATAAAAACTTCTTTGCAGGTATAAAGAAAGGGTGCCCAGGAAGTGCGATAAAGGTTAAAGAAAAATGTTTTGAAAAAAAAACAAAAAACATGTAAACAACGCAACCCCGAAAAGTTGTAAAGATCTTTCCATTGCAAAAATGTCCACCGTAGACAGTATACACTGTCTCATGACCTTACAACATAAAACAAAAGAGCTGCCATGTTATAAATTATCATAGGAGAAAAAAAAAGTACAGACTTTCTAAAATTGAAACAAAGGAATGAACCACAGAGACAAAGAAAAAAATACACAAAGAACACAGCATTAATAGGACTCCTTTTTTTTCTTTCTTTCTTTTTTTTTTAAAGCAGAGTCAGAGAGAGTTTAAAAAAAAAAAAAAGAGGAAATTACAAGCATAGAATTTCAAGAGGGTGTAAATACAAGCTATTCTGAAAAAGCCTCCAAGATCCCCATGAAGGAAGAGACGGGATATGTCCCTCAACAAAACAGCATCCAGTTTAAGCTGGATGCAAAAGCTTTATAATAAACCTTTTCACAATCTATGGATATGAGTATGACCTAAACAAGAATATTTCCAATGTCTGCACAGCAAAGTCAAGCTACAGCATGGTCCCTGTCACAATAGAGATATCACTCTGGAGACAACTTGTTCTTCACAATACTGGAAATTAACCTCACCATTCATTCCCCCTGAATACAACTTGCCAATAAAGCACAATGGAGAAAAAGGAATTGACATGGCATTTCGTTTAATAAATCATACATATATGCAAATGTTTTTCATCCAAGTCTAAGATCACTTTCAGAGAGAAAATATAATGGAATAGTTCATTAGGGCAAATATATTATACCAACAACTTGGAAACTTGCACAAATAAATAATCATCTCCAAAATATTCTATGAATCTTTTCAATATATGTGCAACACTTTTTTTTTTCAAAACTTGTGCCAAAAAAAAAAAAAAAAAAAAAAGAAATCAAACTTGTGCAAACAACATAAAGAAAAAAAGAGATGAATACATTCATTGAAATATTTCCTTCAAATGTAAATTGCAGAATCATTTTTGTAGATAACCAATGGAAAATCTGCATGAAAAAGCCAACATCTTCCACACGTAAAATGAAGTTTACCAAAATCAATAACCATCAAAAGGTACTGGCAGATGCGAAACTGTTATTATCAAAATAACAGAACAACGTGATGACATTATCAAACCAGCATGACTTATGTACAAAATACATACTTTATAAAAGTTTTATGAATATTACCTATACAGAAAATAAAATGAAATAATAAAGAAAAAAAAAGACATAGTGACATTGTCTCTTCATTGTCTTAAAAAGAAGAGACACAATGTGCTAGCAATCATTATTATGAAAAGAAACAGATAATACACACATTTCTCATCAACACAATGACTATCAAAAAAACACGAAATCTACGCTATAAAGATTATGACTGTCATAAAATAGAAAATCTACAACTATAAAAACTATGATTATCATTAAAATCTAAATAGAAAACAGATTCTTTAACAATCATGATTATCATTAAATTGAAAATTTACAATGATCATGATTATCATTAAACTGAAAATCTATACTATCAAGATCATGACTATGATTACACATTAATAGTCATTATACGTATCAAACTAGTTACAGAAAATCTATGCTGTCCAGAATCTGATCATTATTAGACAGATAATTTTTGCTACAAAGAGTATGATTATTCTAAAAAAAAAATCAGAATCTGATTATTATTAAACAGAAAATTTTTGCTATAAAGAATATGATCATTATCAAAAAGACAATCAACCTAATTTACAATTAGAAAAACAGACAATTTACACTTTACAGGATATGATTATCATTAAACAATTTATACTATACAGAATATGATTATCATAAAAAGACAATTTATACTATAAGGAATACGATTATAATGGAACAGAAAATCTGCACTGTAAGGAATATGAATTATTATGATTTAAACAGCACAATACTCTGTGAATAATGAGACTGTCATCTGCCTAAAAAGAATGCACACTATGAAGATGATTGTTGCTACTGTTATGAGACCTAAGAGAACCACACTGATGGCATCTTTCACTGACCATGACAGAACATGTGAGGTGTGCGCTGACTGGTGCTTAAAGAGTAAGAGATCATCTCCACTATTCCCTGTCCTCAGTCCTGTGCCACAGGGTAGTAGAGGTGTCATCACAGTTCCAATCCTTTACAATGTCCACCCAGGGCTTGCTTGATCAGCCTCTATGACATCTACCCTCCATTGTATATTGTTGGCTGGTGTCAGTTAGGGAATTATTTCTGAAAAAAATGTCCATCCTCCGCTATAGACTGGTCTTTGGAAGGGATTCCTGAAGAGATACATGTCCATTTTTCGCTGTACTATGTAGAATGCATTTGGATTGACAGTCATGACTGAATATATGACCCCATTAGGGAAGATAAGTGCATACATATGTAAGAAGTTATTGGCTGCCACTATTGTTGATTAGCTGCCTGAAATACTCATTTCTCTGTTCCCTGTGTAACAAACATTAAGACTGTAAATCGCCACTTGATGATAATATTGATCATCATTTAAAAATCATGAACCAACGACACAGTTTTACCAAGGAGCGGTGATCTACCAATAGATAGATGACCCAAAGTGAGGACAACAAACAAGACACTTTGCGGTCATGATCACATTTATCAGAATGATTAAAAGGGCAGATAAGACCATGGTGATGAATTACATCAATGATGTCCAGCGACTAAGGCAATGAATTACATCAATGATATCCAGCGACTAAGGCAATGAATTACATCAATGATGTCCAGCGACTAAGGCAATAAATTACATCAATGATGTCCAGCGACTAAGGCAATAAATTACATCAATGATGTCCAGCGACTAAGGCAATGAATTACATCGATGATCTCCAATGACCAGGGTGATGAATCACATCAAGAATAACTACAAACAGGGCAATGAATGACATCGATGATCACCAACAACCAGGGCGATGAATTACATCGATTATATCTCCAATGACCAGGGCGATGAATGACATCGATGATCACCAACAACCAGGGCAATGAATGACATCGATGATCACCAACAACCAGGGCAATGAATGACATCGATGATCACCAACAACCAGGGCAATGAATGACATCGATGATCACAACAACCAGGGCAATGAATGACATCGATGATCACCAACAACCAGGGCAATGAATGACATCGATGATCACCAACAACCAGGGCAATGAATGACATCGATGATCACCAACAACCAGGGCAATGAATGACATCGATGATCTCCTCATAACAGACACTTTTCATCACACACAGCATTCATGCTGCCTTAGTTTGACCACCAGGCTGACCACACTCTGCTGTCCACACAATGAGACAGGAACACCCAACAGTTTATTGCAAGTCCAATCAAACCACCAATAAGACCATTTCCAACATAACGCCTAATCTTTTTATCACTACGTGAACGAAGCAGTGCCCTGCTCATGTTAAAAAGAAAAAAGAATGGCTGTCCAGCCCTGATCAACACCAATACTAACCACAAGGAATGGCCACCATGAACCCAGTTAACATGAAACAAGGCTCCCACTAAAAGAAATCTCTGAAATTCTCTAAGGTTGCAGAGACATACCCATTCCCCCTCCACCCCACCCCCCTCCTCCATCTCCTATCTCCACCCCACCCCCCCCACCCCCTCCTCTGCAAAACAATGTTGAAACTTACTTTAGAAACTGTGCAATATGACATACATCCAAACATATTTGAAAAAAAAAAAAAAAAAAACGAGAAAGAGACAAGAATATGGTTGCACTGGTTCCTCCCACTTGCTACACTGAGCATCAAGAGAAGTGTCCAACCACAACCAAGATCACTTCTTTGTAAGGCTTTTGGAATGTCTTGCTTGTGCAGAATACAGGTGGGTCACTAACTCACTTTCTCTGCAGAGGGTAATTGCCCAACCTCGCAGAGTCGTTTCCACCATATCATATAGCATCCGTTATCAGCTGCTGGCATACCGAAAGAGTAAGGGGTGTTACTCAGGAACCCACGACTGCCCCCTATCGGCTTAAACATCTTGATTGCTTAAAATTCTCACACAGTTTGACCAAGTCTTTAAATCTGTCAAAATCAAATAATTCACGTCCTTCAAACACATGAAAGCATGCAATCACCTCCACTTAAATACACACACACACACGCACACACACACACATAGTGTGCACGCGCGCACACACACACACACACACACACACACACACAGAGTCACACACACACACACACACACACACACACACACACACACTCACAGAGAAATGTGTGCTCTCTCTCTCATACACACAAACACGCGCACACACACACACACACGCACACACACACATGCACACACACACACACACACACACACACACACTCACACACACACACACACACACATACACACACACACACACACACACACTTACACAGATTGTGTCATCTCTACTTTAAGACTAAAAACAAATGGTCTGAGCATGTTTTCCCATCACCCTTACAATTTGCAATCAAAAGGCAAGTAAAATGGTAAAATGACTATTTCCACAATAATTGCCATGCAGCAGTGAAGATAGATTATAATTCAATGTCTTTGTTTCAGTTTAAACCTGCCTAGATATACCCAGGAGCCTATTACATTCACAGCTCTCACTGAGGAAAAGCAAACCTTCTGAACTAAAAAGGTACAGAGGCATGCTCCCCCTCCCCTGGAAAAATGTAGAAACCTTTTTCAAAAAATGGTGCAGTCTGATCCAAATCTGAGACTCCATTGCTGTAAGATTGTCCACTTTTCAGCCCTAAAATAACCAGGCAATCTGTACAGCTTTTGCCAAGCCCTTTACTTTTTGCGGCATTTTGCCAAAACACGGTATCTGACAGTGCTTTCACCCCTACAGAATATTTGGTGACCGCCCACTCTCGCGAAGAAGCTTCCACAAGATTTCTTTTGTGTTGTCTACCAACATACCAAAAATGTGAACAATCCAAAGAGGTACACATGGTGAACATACCGTGACCTCAATGAATTACTTTTAAGGAAAACACATGCAATGGACATAATGTACCACTTTCATGAGAAAACACAGAGTGACTATCACAAAAAAAAATGCACACAGAGTGGACATTATATTTCACTATCATCATCAAAAACACACAGAACATGAACATTATATTTCGCTATCATTAGAAAACACAGAATGACTATCATTAAACACAAAACACACACACACACACACACACACACACACACACACACACACACACACACACACACACACACACACACAGTGTGAACACTATATTTCACTATCATCAGAAAAAAAAACAGAGAGTGAATATCATATTTCATTATCATCAGAAAACACAGAGTGACTTTCATAAAAACAAAAAAAAAAAACACACATAGTGTGAACATGTTTTACTGTCATCAAAAAAACAAAAAAAAACAGCGTGAACATTGTATTTCACCATCATCAAAAAAAAAAAAAAAACTTGGCATGAACATTATATTTCACTTTCATCAGAAAATAAACAGAATGGCCATCATCAGAAAACACACATTGTGCGGACATTACATTCCAGTATGATCAGAACACAAACACTGTCAGCGTTATGAATCACTTTCATCGGAGGCTGGGGCTGCGGTGGGGAAGTTGGCCTGAAAGAGGTACATGTAGGAGGAGATGGCGTTGGTGAGGCTGAAGTCGTACATGGAGTGGAAGGCGAAGGAAGGCTTGAGGTCCTGCAGGATCAGCAGCTGGATGTAGTACTGCACAAACAGGTCCTCCGTGAAGCTGGTGGTGGCAAAGATGCTGAGGGGCAGGAGAGTGTCCATGCCCGGGCGTGACAGATCTCCCCCCCTTTCTGACACAGGAAGTCCACTGACTTCCACACCGCCCGCAGCTTCTCCATCACGTCCTTCGCCTGCAGGACAGCCCGCACCAGCTCGTGGTAGGGCTCCACAATCACCTCAAACAGGCTCAGCACCGACGCCATGGTCTGACTGCTGCGCACCGTCTCTGTCTGGGAGGAGCGCTGGTCCTGTCCTGGGTTTTCCACTTCAAAGAGATCTTCAGAATGAATGCTGGCACCGCTGTCAGAAGCGGAGCTGTCACTCCGTCCCAGATCAGACTGTGTGCTGTGTTTCATGGTCGTCGGGTCTGCAGAGATGGCACTGGTGCTAACATCGACATCATCCACACTGGCTGTGGGGAAGTCATCACTGGCGACACTGTGGCGAGTGGTGAGGGAATCAAGGTCTAAACCCCCTGTCAGGGCCTCCATCTCCAGCATTTCGTAGTTCATCCTGGCCCCGTCACGGTTGACACGAGCGTAGAGATCCGACACTGAGCACCTCATAAGGTCCAAGCTGACCGCTGACACAGTGTCCATGTTCTTGAAGACCACGTCTGCAGCGCCCTCCTCTGATGACTCTGTCCCACTGTTGCTGCATTCCCGCGACAAACGGTGGGTGAAGAAATCACGGAAGAAGTTGCTGTCCATGATGTCAGCCAGGGCGACAGTCCTGATGAGGCGGTGAACCTTGCGGGCTTGCGGAGCATGGAAATGGTGTAGAGTCGCTCCACTGCTTCCCCCGCCTCTTGCCAGAAGTGAGGCCCATAGCACACCCATGCCCTGTTGATGTGGCGGCTTCCCGGGGGTGATTAGGAAGTCCATGAAGTTGACCATGTTTTTTTCTGCCATTTCCCAGGTGTGCACTTTCACCTGATCGCACATCACCCTCACCATGGGTGACCGACTGTAAGAGGGATCCATTTCTGAACCTGAAAGAGAGACAGATCTTACTTTAGCATTTGGTGAGAAGGGAGGGGGGAGCCAGATGAGTGGCGTGTCTTGTTCATACC
>JADBJO010015027.1:27500-45340 GCA_016801955.1 Conus betulinus
GGGAAACTGGACAGAGAGGGTTGTGAAATTTCAGCGGAGAAACACTGAGACAAACAAAAGAAAACAACAGATATAACAGAGACAGACAGACAAACAGAATCAGAGATGGAAAGAAAGACTGTTGAGAAAGAGACCAAAAAAAAAAAAAAAAAATGGACACAGACAGGCAGACAAGCACAGAGAAACGGGGAGAAAGAGACATAGGGACAGACACTGGAGAATGACAGCTTGAGACAGAGTGGAGAAAGAAAGAAAGATGAGAGACAGAAAGAAAGACACATACCGACAACTTGACATGTCTAGAGAGAGTACGAGAAAGACAGAGCAGAGAGGCAGAAGAGTACAGACTCAACTAGTCACAGACTGTGGGACAAGACAGAGTTCTAACTCTAAACAAGTTCAGCCAGGTGGCAAGGCACAGAGGGTGAGGCTGGGTACTGATTCAGCATGAAGCCAAATCATTATGGCAATAAACTCCATGATCTGCATGTGAGCATGCATAACGGAAATGAGTCAGTTGGAGTAATTTTGCACAGCGTGTAACAATGAAAATGCAGCCTGTACGGCTATGAATAATACCATATTTTCCCTGCCTAAACTGCTCTAGTCTAAATATACTATATGATTTTGTTGTTGCTATGTGGACGCCAATTGCCTGGTAAACAGATGAAGCATTTAAGTTTCTTGGCTGCACACAGCTGCTAGATAGCCATGTTCCTAATTAAGCACACCAGTGGGTCATCAAAATACAACTGTGGGCCATTACAGTACAAATGTGGGTCATTAAAGTATAACTGTGGGTCATTTAAGTACAACTGTGTGGGTCAGTAAAGTCTAAATGTACCTTGTGAGTCATTATTACAACTGTGGGTCATCAATGTGTAAAGTCTGTAGGCCTATAAAATACAACTGTGAGTCATTAATTACAACTGTGGGTCATTAATTACAACTGTGGGTCATCAACGTGCAAAGTCTGCATGCCCATAAAATACAACTGTGAGTCATTAATTACAACTGTAGGTCATCAATGTGCAAAGTCTGTAGGCCCATAAAATACAACTGTGAATCATTAATTACAACTGTGGGTCATCAATGTGCAAAGTCTGTAGGCCCATAAAGTACAACTGTGAATCAGTGAAGTACAACTGTGGGTCATCAATGTGCAAAGTCTGTATGCCCATAAAATACAACTGTGAGTCACTGATTACAACTGTGGGTCATCAATGTGCAAAGTCTGTAGCCGTAGTGTAGGCCCATAAAATACAACTGTGAGTCATTGATTACAACTGTGGGTCATCAATGTGCAAAGTCTGTAGGCCCATAAAAATTAAAATACAACTGTGAGTCATTGATTACAACTGTGGGTCATCAATGTGCAAAGTCTGCATGCCCATAAAGTACAACTGTGAGTCATTGATTACAACTGTGGGTCAACAATGTGCAAAGTCTGTAGGCTCATAAAGTACAACTGTGAATCAGTGAAGTACAACTGTGGGTCTTCAATGTGCAAAGTCTGTAGGCCCATAAAATACAACTGTGAGTCAGTAAAGTACAACTGTGGGTCATCAAAATACCACTGTGGTCTATAGTGTAGATCATTAAACGATTAAAGTACAAGTTCTGTAAAGTCATTACAGTACAACTGTGGGTCAATCTTTATTGACCCACAGTTGTACTGCAACGACTTTGTGTGCCATTGTAACTGTGGCTCATTCAAGCACACCATGTACTGATGTAGTGTGGGTTGTTTACATACAACTGTAAGTCATTAAAAAACAACTATGGGCTATTCAAGTACAACTGTGGGTCATTAAAGTATTATTTTGTGAGTCACTAAGCACAACTGTAGATCATTGAAGAACAACTGTGGTCATGTAAGTACAACCATGTAGTGTGGGTTGTTTCTGTGTAACTGTGGGATATTATCATGGGTCATTCAAGTACAGCTGTGGGCCATTAAAAGTATAGTTCTGTGAGTCGTTAAGCATTAACCGTTGGTCATTATCATGATTAAAGTACAACTCTGGTTCATTTAAAATAAATACAATCAAGTAGTGTGGGTTGTTAAAGTACAACTGTCAGTCATTCAAGAACAGATTTTTATACTGAAGCTGTTTCTTTTTTTTAAGTAGGTGATAAAAGTGATACTTCCTTTTATGTTTGAAATAAGAAACCAATTCTAATTGAAGCTGTTCTTTTTTTTTTTTAAGTAGGTGATAAAGTGATACTTTCTTTTTAATGTTTGAAATAAGAAACCAATTCTAGTTCATTAGCACTAACAGCAATGATAAAAAATGATGAAAGTTTTGTAAACTGTACGGATCCAATAAATGAATAGTCCCAATTTACACTCTGTGTGTGTGTGTGTGTGTGTGTGTGTGTGTGTGTGTGTGTGTGTGTGTGTGTGTGTGTGTGTTTATGTGTATGAGTGTGTGTGTGTGTGTGTGTGTGTGTGTGTGTGTGTGTGTGTGTGTGTGTGTGTGTGTGTATTAAAATCCAGATGCACTTATTGCCAAGTGCTGAGAAACTAGATGAATTCCATGTCAGAAGGTACATTTTGAAACACATACATTGTACTGCTGAAACACAAACTCAACTGAGGGAACTTGTGAGTTAGATTTCTTTTTTTTTTTCTTTTTAACCAAAGTATCAAATTTAAATCAGCAGCCTAAGATTTCACTTACAGGAAAACAGTCATATGTATACTGAATGAATCAGAATCCAAATTTGTTAATAATGAAGTGTTGTTTAGTTAAATACCAAGATTAGTGTACTGTTGTTTTACATTCTTTTTATTTGATTCTTGATAAATTTGATAAATTTGCTAAGTTATAATCAGGATCATGAGTTAGGGGAGAGGGATGTCTTTCTAACATCCTCATTCTATTCTGGTGCTTTAAACTTCAAAGTTATCCAAAGACCACAACACTTGCATTTCACAGTCGCAGGGCAACCTTGGTGGAATCCATGCTGCTCTTGTTTCATGCTCTCACTGTGTTCAATGAATGCTGTGATAAGCGCAGCTTACACTTGACATGATTCAAGGAGAACAATTTGTGATGAAGCCCTTTATTTTTCACCCTCTTGACATTGAATAATGGGGTGACATGTCTGAGCCATCCTCCAGACAACTGGAAATTGGAACAGTACAGATATTTAATGAAGCCTTGCACACACACACACACACACACACACACACAATCACATCACATCACATCACACACACACACACACACACACACACACACACACACACACACACACACACAAAATAATCAGTAGAAAAGTAAACTCATCAGTGATGCCATTCTGGATTCTAGGGTAAAGAATAAGATCTGGACTGCTGGCCAGGGTGGTGTGCTACTTCTAATTTTACTAGCGACTGTCACAGGAATGGAGAACATGTATGTGAATATTGGTAGTGGGCTGAGTCTGGACAGAAAGCTATATTTTGTCATCTATACTTTGACAAATATATAGACAGTAACCCTGTGGTAGTTTGGCCATACTCCAGATACAGTAGCTGTCATCCTATGACTCTGAGGAAAGGTGACTACAATCATCTTTTATGACAGCCACTGTCTTGATTTGATCAAACTCCAGTTCTGCATTACCTGCGATACCTTCACCAACATGCCACGTTTAAAACATTTGTCCAGTTGAAGGGTGTGACTGGGAATCTCAAGACCTTGGAGAGGCCTTTGCGGCGGCACTTAACACGGCTCTGCAGATGCACAACGCCACAGCACACACCGCCCCAGACCCAACCCAACCAAATCCACAACCTAAGCTGAAGCTAGAACCGCCCTCAATAGCCATCGGCTGTGATCCCGATCAGTGGTCTGCTTTCACCCGACAATATGTACAAAGTCAGCATGGCTATCAGTGATGCCATGACTGCCACAGCGCTGTTCTACTGCTGTGACTCTGATTTGCGCACTGACCTCATGCGTGATATTCGTGGCAACATCGCAGATATGGCAGAAGCTGACCTCTTGGCCACAATCAAACGGCTTGCTGTGAAGGATGAGAACACTCTAGTCCATCGCATACGTCTCAGTAAAATGACTCAGTCGCCAGGCACAAGAATCCGGACATTCCTCACCCGACTCAGAGTCAAGTATCCCTGTGCCAGTACACTGCACCATGTCGAGAACGGGACTGCGACCATGTCTGTGACTATAGCGATGAGATCATCAAAGACCACCTCATTCTCGGCATTGCTGATCCTGAAATCTTGTCAGACCTCCTTGGGGACCCCAAAACTGATAGGACTTTGGATGAGATTGTCAGCTATGTGGCGCAGAAAGAGGAGGGCAAAGCAATGAGAAGCGCAGTTGGAGGTGCCATAGCAGCAATTGGTGATAAACAACAGGCTACTGCCTCATCAAGACCACCACTCCACCGACCATGTTGGGCATGTGATCATCACATGAGATCGAAACTCTCTGAGGCCTGGACATTCACATGCAGCAAATGTGCCATAAACTATAAAGGGTCACTTCACTAAATCCTGCAGCAAATGCTCCAGCTGTGGCACCTGGGGTCATAGAGACAGAACCTCCAGAGTGTGCCCTTGTGGTGGGGGGCAGAAAAGCCAGACTTCAAAATAATCAACACCCAAAGGACTCGAGGCCATCACAAGGGCCCGACTTCGATGACAACGCCTTCATGTTTGACCAGCTATGCATGGCCTCCAGCAACTGCGGCTCTTCAACAAAGACATTGAGCACTTCGAGGTCACGAAAACCCCATCTGTCTAGATCATCATGTCTTCGATGGCCAGTGGATTGCCCGTCCCTTCAAACCCCACCCCATGCTGCCGGTGCAAATGTCTGTGCTGCCAGAAGAACATTCTGTGTTTGGAAGCCCCTTACAAAACCCCTCACAGACTAAAGTCTGCCAACATATCCATGGTTGCTGATAAGGGCTGCCAGAGTACTGTTCATCCCCTTGTCAGTCGCCCGCATACTAGGCATTGAGGACACTGACCTGATCCCTGTGACACTCAAGATGAAGGGTGCTAATGATCAGGATCTAGGAGTCCTGGGTGCTATTGTTTGTCTCCATCACAGCCTGCGATGCGACGGGCTCTGCTGTTGTCTCAAAACAATTATGCTGTGTCTCCAAACAGATCTCCAAGGCATTCCTCTGTAGGGAAGCATTGTCTGTGCTTGGCGTTATACTCCCTGCATTCCCTGTTCCAGAGCCAAACCCACGCTGCATGGCAACCTCATCAGAGACAGTTGAGACAACATGCTCCTGCCCGAAGCGCAGTAGTACACCACCACCCAAGCCTACACAGCTCCCCCCTGGCCTGTCCACCATGAAAGACAATGTAGAGGCCCTTAAACAGTGGCTGCTGGATTATTATGCCGCCATGACCTTCAACACTTGTGAACATCAGCCCCCTTCCCCTATGTCAGGTGAACCCTTGGAGCTCCACGTCAATCCCCATGCCAAGCCTATCGCCATCCACAAGCCTGCTCTTGTCCCCATCCATTGGCAAGACCAGGTGAAGGCAGACCTGGAAAGAGATGTGCACTTAGGCATCCTTGAAACGTGTTGACCCCACTACCCTTGTTACTTGGTGCTCACGGATGGTTGTGACTGCCAAAGCGGATGGCTCTCCATGGCGCACAGTGGACCTCCAACCCCAAAACCATCAGTCTGTTCAGCAAACTCATCATGTTCCTACCCCATTTCGTCTCACTGACCGTGTCCCACAAGGCACCATAAAGACTGTCATAGATGCATGGGAATGGGTACCACTCAATCCCCATTTGGGCAGAGGACTGTCACATCACCACCTTCATCACTCCATGGAGTCGTTTCTGTTACAAAGTTTGCACCACAAGGCTTCCTCGCCTGCGGTGATGGCTACACACACAGCATTTCGATGCCATCATAGCCGACTTCCCTGACAAGGTCAAATGTGTGGATGATACCTGCATGTGGTCACCGGACATTAAGTCTGCTTTCATCCAAGCTTGCAACTGGCTAAACCTGTGTGCTCGCTACGGGATCACACTCAATTATAAGAAATCCCAGTTTGCCCAAGACACCCGTGCAGTTTGCGGGGCTCACTATCACCTCCACAAACATCTGCCCACGCCCCAAGTTCCTTGATGCCATTCGCAACTACCCCACCCCCTCAGACATTTCAGGCACCAGAGGGTGGTTCGGCTTGGTGGACCAGGGAGCTTATGCCTTCTCCACGGCGAAACAGATGAAAGCCTATCACCACTTGTTGAAGCCTTCAACCCCATTTTCAATGGACGGAGGAACTCGATCAGCTCTTCCAGCAGTCCAAGGAGGTCATCATCAACGAGATGAAGGAAGGAGTGAGACTCTTTGACCCTTCACGCCTCACCTGCCTCGCCACAGACTGGTCCAATGAGGGTATTGGCTTTCTCCTACTCAAAAAACACTGCTCTTGTGCGCCTACCACCCCGAAGTGCTGTTGTGATGGATGGAAGCTGTGTCTGGTCGGCAGCAGATTCACCACACCTGCTATGCTCCCACTGAAGGCGAGGCGCTAGCAGTTGCATACGCCCTCCACCAGACATGCTAAATCTTAGGATGCACTGACCTCTTTGTTGCCACGGATCACAAACCGCTTCTACAAATCTTGAATGATCGATCTCTTGAGACATCCACTACAGACATCTCTTAAACCTTAAAGAGAAAACCCTACTACACCGATTTGAAGTGGTGTATGTGTCAGGCAAGAACCTGGGCCCTGATGCCGCTTCCAGACACCCAGCTGATCAGTCTGAGGCACCCAGCTTGGGCGGTGACCCTTTGGAGCTGAACTGTGTTCCTTTCACCAGGAAGCCCTGAAACACCTCAGAGACGGCGACAGCATGGATGAAGCAAATGACCCAGGGCTCCACAATCACAGCTGCAGCTGTCACCCTGGACAGTCGCCAAGTTTGTTACATGGGACATGGTGCAGGAGGCCACGGCTTCCAACCCCACCTTCCGGCAACTCGTCCAGCTCATTGAAGAGAGCTTCCCATCCAACTGCAGACAGGTCCCTGCTATTCTGCATCCCTTCCACAGGTTCAGTAGCAGCCTCTGTGTTGTTGACGGCGTTGTCCTGATGGGCCAGAGGGTCGTCATCCCACCCTCTCTCCCGCCCTACCATCCTGCAGTCCCTCCATGCGGTACACCAGGGCATCAACATCATGTGTACCTGAGCACAGGACTCTGTTCATTGGCCGAACATCACTGTTGATATCACCCGTGTCCGAGAGGAGTGCACGCACTGTCACCGCATGGCGAAATCCAACCCCATGCAGCCACCATCAGACCACTGGCTACCAGATTACCCACTGCAGATGGTTTGCAGTGACTACTTCACATACAACACAGACTATGTTGTCATTGTGGACAGGTGCTCCCATTGGCCAATGGTCTACAGGTCCGAATCAGGAACTGATGGCCTCATCTGACACCTTTGAGAAACATTTGCCACTTTTGGAATCCCAGAGGAACTCACCAGCGACGGAGGACCCCAGTTCACTTCAGGCAAAACACAGGGGTTCCTGAAGTCCTGGGGAGTCCATCACAGGATCACTTCTGTTGGCTTTCCTCATCCTAACTGCCGGGCCGAATTGGCTGTGAAAACTGTAAAACGCATGCTTGTGGACAACATCAGCCCAACTGGTTCTTTGGATGTGGACAAATTACAGAGGGCCATTCTTATTTACAGGAACACTATCGATCCTGAGACCAGGACATCCTCTGCGATGGTTCTTTTTGGTAGACCGTGCGCAATGCAATCCCCATCCCGCTGGGCAGATCACCCATGAAAGCCTGGAGGGACCTCATGACCAGAGGGAAGCTGTCCTGGTGAAGAGACACTACTGGGAGCATGAACGCTGGAGTGAACATACACATCTCCTCCCTCTTCTCACGGTAGGCGATCACGTATACCTGCAAAACCTGCATGGCAACTACCCTAGACGGTGGGAATGCACTGGCATGGTGGTGGAGGTTCGCCGACACCATCAGTACGTTATCCATGTTTATGGGTCAGGGTGAGTCACCATCCGGAATCACCAACACCTGCGGAAGTTCATCCCATTTCACCACACATGTGCATCCATTCCCCCACACCCCTTACCCCCCACCAGCCACCTCAACTGATGTCCGACCCACATCTCCCTAGCCCCCATTGCCACCGCCAGTGGCACCTCCACGTGTGGCCTCCGCTCCGGACGCCCTGCCAACAACATCCGACATGCTGCAGCCATCGACACCTGCTCCGGCCTCATCTGTCCCAGCCTCCCCCGATCCACACACCCTGCAGCCTTGGACTGGGACATCCCCAACAGATGGCAGCCTGACCCCTAAGGACTCTGATGTGGCACCATTTTCACCGACAAAGACACAAGTACCCCAGGCCCTCACCCGACTATTACCCTTCAACCAGCCAGGCATGAAGGAGCTGTCCCACCCAGGTACCTCCAGGCGTTGGGTGCCTCTCGCAGAATAACAATTTCTAAGACGCCAACACACTGAGCGACAGTGACATTAATCTTTTTAGTCTTTCTGTGCCCATTAAACTTGCCCCCCTAGAAGGGGGAGAGACAGAAGACAGTATTATTAATGTGTTCTCATTTTGCACAGAGTTATGTTTAGTTCTCATAGAACTTATAAGAAGGATTGGACGAGCATATAGACTTTGTTTCAGTTTTAATCGTACCCGTTAAAACTTACCCGGGGGGAGGGAGATAGACAGTAACCCTGTGGTAGTTTGGCCATATTTCAGATACAATAGCCATCATCCTATGACGCTGAGGAAAGGTGACTACAAGTACATCATCTTTTAATATTTAACTCATGTTTGCATGTGCTTGACTTAGATTTAAACACTGGGTGTTCATCAATTTTGCATTGTCCATTGGGGGCTGGACAAAGATTATGCATGCTTTTTTTTTTCCAAAATCTCTCAGCTTCATATTTTTACAATGACATTGTCCATGGGTTTTCCTGAATCTTTTTCTGAAAATTGCCCAGTTCTATTTTGTTTTATTTTCATTATAACAATTGGGGGAACTGGAAAGCATGGGAAGGGGGTAGGAGGGAGCAGGAGGATGGTCACTGTATTGTTTATGTGTGTACTCTCAACACATTTTGGTGCTTAATAACGGGTAGCACTTGGTCTGAACTACATCTAGGATTCTTTTACAGGGTGGTTGAGGGTCTGGTGCCAGCGATCACCCCAAGTGACTTCATTACACCTCAGAAACCAGGACGACGTATCCGCTCCACCAGAGACAACAGTACGTACCTGTCACAAAACCCAGTGGAGAACTACATATAAAATAATGATAGGTGCTACTGCGTTCCTGAAACACACACCGATCAGTACCTAAACTCATACTTCCCAAAGACAATAACTGAGTGGAACCACCTCGACGATAACATTGTACACCAAAAGTCACTTGACAGCTTTAAGTCAGCTCTGGCAAAAGCCAGAAGCCGATAATACCATCAACACTGCGCACCCCCCACCTTGTCGCGCCTATGCCAGTAAATGGATGTTAGCGACGTACCGATCCAGATCCAGATCCAGAACTGATCTTTACAGACCTCTTCTATTGACTGGCCATTCATTTCCTTAAGAGATATTGACTGAACCGTCTAGTTTGTATTGAATTCTATTCTGAATGTGACAGAAGTTTTTATTTCATATTTTGGTGTCTGAATCTTCAATTTGTTGAAGGTGGACATCCATGAAAGAAGAATAATTCATCACGCCAGCGTCACACTTACACACACACACACACACACACACACACACACACACACCGCCACACCACACCACACCCACACATGTATTCTTGTTAAAAAAAAAAAAAAAAAAAAAGAAAGAAAGAAAGAAAGAAAGGTTCAGGTTCAGGTTCAGGTTCAAAATAGGGACAAAATCTTAACAGATTCATTAAGCCTCACGGCTTATAATTTGTCCCATCATTCTATGAAAAATAAGTTTAACATCAAGGTCATGAGCATGCTCAAGATATTTAGACATTGTAATCAAATAATACATCTATTAGCATGTTTCCTTTGTCTATAAGATTTTTGAAAGCATTTAAATTAGGGGCACGTTTATATTTTGGTACAAGTTGATTCCAATAAGGTGCAACTCGATTACTGAAAGTGAAATTTTCTTCTGTTAGTACGGCTAAAACTCAATGTGAATTTTATCAGTACGGTTTCTTGTTTTGTCGAAGTTAGATAAAGTAAAATTACTAAAAAAATTTAGTAGGGTCCAATATCCTCAACATGATTAAACATTTGTAGGCTTGAATGAGGTCACCCCGTAATCGTCGAGCTTTCAAAGATGGTAATTTCAACTTTTCCAATCTATCTTGATATGGTAGGTCTTTCAATTCCTTTATCAATTTAATAGCTCTCCTCTGTACTTTTTCTATTGCAGTAGACTGTCTTTTCAAATATGGATACCAAACAATATTTCCATACTCAAGGATCGGCCTGACTAAGGCTTTGTATAATTTTGAAAAAGTATCTTTATTTAGAAAATCAAAAGAACGCCATATGCAAAAATTACCCCCAAGTCTTTTTCTTCTTCACATTTGGTTATATCAACTGTCTGAGCACCTTTAATAACATAGTCATGCTCGGGATTCTTTTTGCCAATATGCAGTACTTTGCATTTTGAAGCATTAAAATATAAGTTCCATGTCTCTGACCATCTTTCCAAAGTATCAATATCCATTTGTAACAATTCATGATTTTCTGAAGTATTATAAATTTTTGTATCATCAGCAAAAATCTTACAAAAACTGTGTAATGATTGAGGTAAATCATTTATAAAAATTGTGAATAATACAGGGCCAAGAATACTACCTTGCGGAATTCCACTCTTCACCAATGTTTTTACTAGAATAGGTAGCCCCAACTTTAACTCGCTGAGTTCTATTCTTTAAAAAATCCTTGATCCAATTTAATACATGGCCTGAAATTCCATAAGAACCTAATTTTAGTAATTTTTCATGTGGCACTGTATCAAAAGCCTTACGAAAGTCAAAATATATTATATCAATAGATTTTCCTTTATCAATCATCTGAGTCAAGTCTTCCATGACCTCCAATAATTGAGTAGTACATGATCGATGTTGTCGAAACCATGCTGACTCTGGACGTAAAGGTTGTTTGTCTCCATATAATCAACTATGACATCACGAATGACTGACTCCAAGACTTCACCTGTTACACTTGTTAAGCTGACTGGTCTGTAATTACCTGGGTCTGTTCTAGTACCTTTTTTAAATATATAGCTGTCACATCAGCTGTTTTCAGTCGGATGGAACAGATGCATCTTCAATCGATTTATTAAATAACACACATAAAGGTAAAGATAATTCATTACTCAATTCTTTTAATAATTTAGACGGAATTTTATCAGGCCCTTGTGCTTTATATGGCTTCAGTGCACTAAGTTTTTGCTGTACAGCTGCAGGAGTAATTATTATATCCGATAAAGTAATTCCATCTGACCTTGATGCAAATCTAATTTAGGTAGATTACTCGTCCTCTTCTGTAAAAACACTAGAGAAAAAAATTATTTAATGTATTTGCTTTATCTACATCCGATACAGCCGTGTCTCCATTTGGCATTTTAATAAACTTATGGTTGGTTTGCATTTCATTTTAGATTGTACATACTTCCAAAATATTTTGGGACTTTCTTTACATTGATATGCAATTTTTTTTCATATTCCTTTTTTGCCTTATTAATTGATTTGTTACATTTATTTCTCATAGTCACATATTTTAAATAATCTTTACCACCTTTGGTGTTTAAAAATCTTTTAAACAGCTTATACTTCTTTTTTTTATTATTCTCATAGCTGAATTGTTCATCCACATGGGAGTTACCTTAATATGTTTTCTATTTTTCGCTTTGGAATATTTCTCTCCATAGTAGCATGAATTTTATCTTTAATAAATTCCCCAACACTCATTAACACTTTCGGGGTTAACAAACACTCGCTTTGGTCCGAATTACTTCCTGGATCTTCACAGATTTGGGACACCATCTTGCATCTCTGGAACCACAGTCCAGGTACACTGCCTCTATGGGCAAGGACTTGAACCACGATATGGCATCCACGGAACTTGTGGGTGCTGCCCACGATATCCCCATTCGGGACTCCCATCCTTCTTGGGCGAATCGGAGATCTGTTTTCCTTCAACGACTGGCCCACAATCTTCATCAATGGTGACATTGCTAATGACTTTGACAAGACTGTCCAAACTTTACATAAAACGTACATGATCTCTTGTTTTTCCCTGTCAGTTAGCGCGTACTGGCATTGTCTGAGAAATCGTAACGAGTCACTCCAACGATCTTGTGTGTGGGAAAGTTTTTGAGTCACTCGCTGACAAGGAAGGTATAAGCGAAACAAGGTGGCTGTCTTTTTGCTAAAACTTTACCCAAAACAAAATGCCTAGAGATGCAAAAATCTCTCACAATTTGCAGTTTTTCTTTCTAAGTGACTTTTCTGCCCACTTTGACATCAGCATGTGTCATGCACGATTTATGCGGCTTCCTCATAAATGACTACGGGGATTGATGTGCGTGACAAACTGAGTCCATGTAAGTAAAGGGGGTAGCATTATAGACAGAAAAAATCCTTAAATGCACGTGAATGTGAAGAACTAAACACATCTGAGTTCCAAAAAAGCTCTGACGACTATGTTCCAGTTGTCTTTGGATACCAACCAGGCACCGACGGACTGGAAGCAGGCCTACATAGTACCATCTTTAAAAAGGTTGACCGCCAGCTACCAGAGAATTACAGACCAGTTTCCCTCACGTCTATCACGTGCAAGGTCCTGGAACATGTTCTGCACAGCAGCGTTATGACCCACTTCGACCAACATCAGATACTAAGCGATGCACAGCATGGTTCCAGAAACAAAGGTCATGTGAGACACAGCTAATTTCAAACATCCACGATATCGCCAGAAACTTAGCCGGGGGAATCAGGTGGACGTAGTGTTGCTCGATTTTTCTAAGGCCTTCGATAAGGCACCGCATCGTCGTCTACTGAGCAAACTGCATTTACTACGGAGTGAGGAACGACACACTCGGCTGGATCAAGGCGTTCCTCACCGGCAGAAGCCAGCAAGTTGCCCTCGAAGGTGCACACTCGTCCCCTGCTGCAGTACTATCTGGAGTTCCTCAAGGCACCATACTAGGCCCGCTGCTATTTTTAGCATATATTAACAACCTGCCGGATGTAGTAAAGGCTTCACACACCAGGTTGTTTGCAGATGACAGTCTCCTCTATAGGAAGATCTGCAGTCGCCAGGATCAAGTCTTGCTACAAGCCGACCTCACTCACTTGAAGACTGGGAGAACACTTTGGCAAATGAGCTTTAATGCAAGCAAATGCAACACCATCCGAGTCTCTCCAAGCAGACACAAGCAATTTTTTTTTTTTTTTTTTTTTTTTTTTGCTGCTGTCCCAACCTCTGCGCCACCTCAGAGGCAATGCACCCACACCGCTGGAGAACACTGCACTGCTCTCGAGTCACTTCGGTGGTGTTCAGTGGCGCCTGTGTTCTGATCTAACATACGCAGGACACCACCTACTAAGCCCCCTACTGACGACAATAATTGCTTAGTCGCGGAGCCGGCGTGAGTGAGCTCTCCCTCCGAGAGGGCGCCACCACGTCCGTCCAACGACAGCCCCCATGGACTCGCCGATACCGGTGACCCCGACGGAACCAAACCAAGGCCACAGACGTGGAGAGGACATCGAAATTGAGGTCACCATGAGAGCAGGGCATGAAGGGCCACAGAATTTGAGACTTTTTTTTTTTTTTTAATGCTGATCGATGAGAATGAGGATGATTAAGATGATGCTACGGATTTCCATTTCGGTCTGAGACTACATGACAGGGCTGTACTCTACGCTTCCTTTCATAATATATCCCGGCGTCAACCAGGCCCGAGAGATACAGGCACCTGCAGTGTTGGTCAGGAAATTTGAGCAACACTCTCAAAACGCATCCATTAAGTGGATGAAACTCGACTGTGTGGTCCCAGTCTTCCCAACTGAGTCCGCAGCAAACTCAACTCTGGGTAGGAGCCGGTTGGGGCAGAAAAACCCACACCAAGACACCCAACTCCTGGAGAAGGTCCAGAGGAGACCAGCGAGATACGTCTGTAATAATTTCCGCGACAGGACACCAAGACGCCGTGACACAGCTGCTTGAACACCTCAAGTGGGACAGCCTCAAAGAGCGTCAGCACCCTAACAGGCTTTTGATGTTCTACCGTATTCACCATGGGCTGGTAGACCTCATCCCACCACATTCTACCGCCCTTCAGACAAACGGAGTAGAGGCACACAGAAAATCCACCAGGAGCGGGTAACCCATCCAGTTCTGTACCACTCCTTCTTTCCCCGCACCATCAGGGAGTGGAACCAGTTACCAACCACCACATCAGCACCTACACTGGAGGCGTTCAGGAGCCGCCTGAGCTGCAGTCCCCACTACCTGCAGCCACCCCCAGTCTCTCCCTGAACTCTCCCATCAAACCCATGTACATAGTTTTAAAATCAGTTCATCAAGCCAACTAAGCCTGAGACACAGCAAAGCGACAACGCCACAACGCAGAGCCTTTTACGCCTAATCGGCCCGGCTCTATACCGGAAGAAGAAGAAGGGTATGGTGCATATTCAATACCAGTGATAGAAACACAGTATTACTTGGTTGTATTAATAGAAGTCCTAATGAGAGTTCTGAAGCTAATGATGAAAAAAATGTTGGATCTGTTAAAATCTGATATAATGTTTAAAATTTGACAAAGTATAGATTATCATCATCATCATGATGCCCATCGCTCCCGGTGGAGCATTGGCCATCGACGACCCTTCGCCATCACACTCTGTTCTGGGCTGTTCTGGTCGTTCTAGTCCAGTTGGTCCCTTGTTTCAACTCCGCCTCAGTGTCTCGCCTCCAGCTGTTGCGAGGCGGCCTCTCTTTCTCTTTCCCTGCGGGTTCCAGGTCAAGGCTTGGCGTGTGGTGCTGGACGCTGGCTTCCTGAGGGTTTGTCCGATCCAGCCCCACTTCCTTCGCAGTATCTGCTTGGCCACTGGTTCCTGTCCCGCACGCTCCCACAGATCTTCGTTTTCGGATCTTGTCCTGCCATCGGATTTTGTAGATGCACCTCAGACAGGTGTTGAAGAATGTCTGAATCTTTCATTGCATTGTCTGTGTTGTTTGCCATGTCTCATCGTAGAGCAGAATTGATTTCACATTAGAGTTGAAGATGCAGAGTTTGGTTCTTGTGCTGATTTCTCCAGATGCCCAGATGTTCTTGAGCATGACGAAAGCTGCTCTTGCCTTGCCAATTCTGGCTGTGATGTCTCGGTCCGTGCCTCCCTGTGGTAAACCACGCTTCGCAGGTAGGCGAAAGACTCCGCCTCCCTGATAGGCTCTCCACCGACTGTGACTGATGTGTGGCAGTGTGTTGATTTTCATAGCTCGTTTTTTTTCCCTGTTAATCTTCAGCTCTGTCTCGGCTGACGCGGTTTCCAAGCGAGTGGTCTTGTCCTGTTATCTCGCTGTGGCTGTGTGACAGGAGCGCCAGGTCATCAGCAAAGTCGAGGTCGTCGAGCTGCGTCCAGAGTGTCCACGGTGTATACCGTTGTTCTGCCTGTTGTAGTGGTCTTTATGATCCAGTCAATGACCAGGAGGAAGAGGAGCGGTGACAGCAGGCACCCCTGCTGAACTCCGTCTTCAGCTCGAAACTTTCAGACAGCTGGCCGGCATGGGCAGTCCTGCAGTTTCATGTCCTGGTAGGTGCACCAAATGAGGGAGATGATCTTCTTGGGGACTCTGTATGCTCAGCAGCTTCCGCAGCGTCTCTCTGTCCACACTGTCGAAGGCCGTCTCACAATCTATGAAGCTGATGTAGAGGGGGGAAAATACCTCCTTCTCCCAGACCTTGCTGAAGAGGCTGTAAGCATGTTAAAGCTGTCTCGATGGCTCTTTGATGGCTTCTGCGGGGAGCGTCGGCCGGCCCGGTGCCCGGCTCATGTTGCAGATCGGATGGCCTTCTTGATCTCTCCTGGGGGGGTTTGTCAAGCTGCTGCAGGCTGTCTCTGCAGGTTGATGTCTGCGGGGGGCGGCAGGCGGGGCGGGCAGCCAGCGCCTCTGGTTGTCGGCCCACGTTGGCAGCTGTTCCTCATTGTGTCATGTGCCGGTTTCTTGTCTTCACTGCTTGTCTCTGCTGGAACCTTGCCCCGCACGGCTGGTCACCAGACAGTCCGTCAGTTCCCCTGTCCGGGGGGGGCTGCTTCCTCTTGACGGCAGTCTCAAAGTATCCGCTTGTCCTTCTTGATGCTCCTCTTTACTTCCCTCTGTTCGCTGCGTGTGCTCGTCCAGGGCCTTTCCTTACTGCTCTGGTTCGGCTCGTGTTCCAGCATATTTTTCTCTCTCGCTTGTGCCAGCTGGTGGAGGGTGTCGTCAAAGATCCAGCCGTGCGGGGGCGTCTGCTGCCAAGGAGCGGCACAGGTGGCACCAAGCTTCTGCCGGGGGCCCGCGGTGGCGCGAGGGCCGTCTCCCCGTCTTCGACACCTGGTACGCGGAGCCGGTTGAAACGCGAACCGGAATGCGGCTTGGGGGCCGGGGGCTGGAGCAGGCCACAGGGAGGTCCAGGGGGGGGCACGGGGGGAAGCGCTGGAGGCGAAGGCGCACGGCGGCGAAAAGAGGGGTCGGATGCCACCGCACACCTCGATCACTCATCAGACCGCTCAGGCCCGGAAGGGGCAGCAGGCAGATGGGGTCAGTCTGATTCGCCGGGACGGGGGCGGGGAGCGCCAGGGACCGGGGAAGGCGCGGGGGGGAAAGGCGGCCGCCTAGCACCAGCGGGCAGGGCACGCAGCGGCAAGGCTCACCATCCCGCGGGGCATCGGGTCCCGGCTGTGGGCCCATGTGGCCCGCGGAGCCGGGTGGTCGAGGCCAACGGGGCGGGAAAAGCGCCCAGCAGGGAGGGATGGCCGTGGCGCCTCGGGGGGCGAGCACGGGCGGGATGGCGGGAGGAAGTCATCGTTCTTCCGCTGTGCTTCGGCATCAGTGGGGGGACAGAGCACTGGATGATGGGCACCGATTGTCATTCGCTTCGGGGTAAATTTGGCGGGGATGCCGAGGTAACAGGGCCCTCGGAGGAGGGCCCCCGATGCCTCCGGGACAGCATCAGGGGCGACACCCTCAGTGTGGGGGGCTCCGGGGGGGGGTCCGCTGCGTGCAAGAGTAAGCAGCTGTTCTCCAGATAAAGCGCGGCGGTCCGACGGTAGCCACCTGGCCGCACGCAGGCCGAGCACGCCGAGTCTTGTAGGTTTTCCGCTCGGACACCGTATGGTTTTTCCTGGGTCGTACATCGTCCGATGTTCAGCGGCCTACGCTCGTTTTTTCCGGGATGTGAGGAAGGGAGCAGCCCTACAGCTGCCTTTGGGCGTTCACTGCATCGGGGTCAGACGGCTCGGGATGAGAGCCTTCCTGCCCGGGGACTTGGGGTTCAGGGGGTACGATGTTCTGTAACTAATCATTTTGATAGGAGGTTTTAGCCCGACGCAAACCCCGGGATCCTCGGGCGAGGTGGCCTTCACTTAGCCCGCGGACGACATCATGGCAGGCATGGGGCGGGGCGTGCGACCCACAGGGCAAAGTAGTGATATGGTGATTTTAAATACCCCGTGGTCAATGGGATGGCAGTGGTCCAGGGAGAAACGGACGAAGGGTGAAAAAATCAATGAATTCATACTTGATGCCGAACGTTAGCAAAC